>JASDQU010244792.1:101547-115815 GCA_032191745.1 Picea mariana | reverse complement strand
GAGGATTAACCCTATGTTACAGTTTCAGAAGACTGGGACATCTTGCTAAGGAATGCCCTGGTGGGAGATCTAGTTGTCTCTGTTGCAAATCCTTGGACCACGAAGTATTGGATTTCCCTAGAATGATTGCTAAGATTGAAGGCATGAATCTGAATGAAGAAAACCCTAAGGCAGTTCCAGAAATAGCAGAACCTGAGAGAGAATCAGAAAAGATATTACTACAAATGAAAGAGACCTTGAATAACCACCGACATGTTAGATTATCAGAGGTGTTTAATGAAAAAGAATGCATCGAAGTAAGAATAGGAGACTTCGACATTGACTGTGTTCTGGATGAGGAAACAAAGGTGAATGTTATGACAGAGAGAACTTGGGAAGCTATAGGAAGGCCTCCTATGATCCCTTCACTAAGCGGAATAGGGTTATTCAGAGGGAAACTAGTAAACCTATGTGGAAGGCTCACTCAGATATCTATGAATGTCAATGGAACTTCGATAGAGGAAGATTTTGAGATTATCAAATTTATTGAGGACAATGCCTTGTTTACTATGTTACTTGGAAAGCCTTGGATTGAAAGAGATCAAGCTAGGAAGAAGGAAGAATAAAAGGTTTTAGAACAACAGAGACAAGAGTTAAAATATTTCATGACTAGAAGGATCGCACAGTTGATTGAGGAACAGGAGAACAAATCAAAACTATTTGAAACTAGAAGCCCATATGTTAAAGATGTAAAAGATTAGGGGAATCATAGAAGATTGGAGTATCTGTATCAGATATAGATGAAGTAGTACCCCTAAGTCCTGGGAGAGAACCTTAGCAACACGAAGTGACTATGCCCAAGGAAAATAAGAATCAGAATGGGAAAAGAAATACTGAGACGAAGCTCACAGGGAAGAAGGCTAGGAAGCTAAGTAAAAAGAGAGCTAAGATCGATAGGCTACTGAGGGTTCCAGAGGGAACCTCTCAGAAAGAAACTTTGCAAAAATGGAGCTTCACTAGGATATCAAAACAACGACATGGGTCACTTCACCATGGTGAAGTAATATATCCATTGGAGGCCGATATATCCGTTCGACTGCCACTCTGAACGGATCAAAAAACATTGATGGCTCATCACCAGACCATTATACCATGCCATAACAGACAGAACAAGAGTTAATGAAGCCCCATATCCATTACAAATGATTCGTTATAGAGTTACTTACTTATTCCATCGCACCATGCATAGAAGACACTTTTGCTAATTGCAAATTTGAGTCCACGGACTACATGAATTGTGAACAATAATTACTTCACTCTTATAATCTACCCTATTACAGTACCTACATTACTTTGAGAACCCGAGATATTGATCCTAAGTGTATATGTCCGATGAATTTAGCATAGCTAAAGAATCTGTAAGAGAGGTACTCGCTAGCCTCAAAGCCAAAAGAGTCATGACGGAGAGAGGATTGTCTACAATATTACAGGCATCATCGATGAGAGGAGTGCAAGCCTCCCCATCGACTGCTTGAGAAGGAACATCCCAAGATAGAATAGAAAGAAGAACCAAACATAAAGATGATATGGCCAATGCGAATTTGGTTCCATCCATCCTACCGGATTACATACCACCTCTGAGCCGTGCGATCAACAGAGACAGTGTGCCTAGATACTTTGAGTACACTCTAGTCACTGTATACCTACCAAAAGGGGTACACGCAGCCCACGTAGATCATGACAATATTGCAACATTAAAGTTTAGTGACTTCAACCTGGGGGATCATAAAGTTTACAGCATGCTTGCCTCGTACAAGTACCTAACCAAAACCAAGGGAAAGAATTCGAAGATCATCCCTCAACAATGGACGATGAACCTCAAACAGTCCACTCTACTCAACTCTATGAAGATACTGCACTTCAGCAGACACTAGGAGGTGAATTCTTGTGTGAAGTTGCTACTAGCGAGTTACCATGGAGGATACTTATGGTTAAATCATCGCATAAAAGTTGATCCAGCGTTGATCAATCGAATCATCGGGCTTAGAATGCAGGGCCCTGATCCCCATGATTACTATCCTGGAAAGACCGCGGATCACACTCTTGCTCAGAAGATCAAAGAATCTTATGGAGATGCTGAGAAAGGCGTGCGAGGCTACAAGGTAGCTTCTATTGAAAGTGGCACAGTGCGCCTTGCCTTTTAACTAATCCCCAGGAAGTTGGTATGCAAGAATCGACCCACGCAAGTATTCAACTTTGTAGTCGACCTCGCAGGGAAGTGCGCAGAGGGACTACAGATGAACTGGGTGAAGTACCCGGTGAATCAACTAGAGATTGACTATAGAGAAGCCCAAGATCAAGGGCATGAATTCCATTTTAGCTGGATCTTGATACTTATAGCTTTCGTTGCATGGGATCTACTAGAAGGTCCAACCTTCCTGGACATCAACCCCTTTGAACCATTGGCTGCGAAGTTCAGTACAATGTGGTACTCAAACGATATGAACAAGCAATGGAAATCCAATGTCATCTTCCATACCTACTACACCCAGTTGAAGCTCTCCATCTAATCTGAGCCTCGCATGACCCCAAATACTTTACACAAGTTTCAAACTTTGATGAATTTCAACGTGGACCACCATTTCATATATATTACAACATGCGCTGATGAGCATAAGGAACAACTTCAGCCTTATTATAAGCTGACAGAAGAAGACCTGGAGGAGATCACTAAGGAATGGTTGGTGGAACTCCTTATTTTAGCAGACCCCATAGAAATGTCTGACATCGACAGCCTAGAAGTTGAGCAAGATACACCTGGGCCCAGTAAGATAAAGAAAAAAGAGAAGATGAAGAAGGTTGAGGAAGTCCAGGATATAGACAGCCTATCTGTGAGGATGGCTTCCTTTACAAAATATCTGGGAGGTGAAGAATAAGACTTAGAAGAAGTAGAAAAAAGATGAGAAGACGAAGTAGAAATCATAAAGAAGAAGAAGGGTTCACCTTTAGAACCTTCCTCCAATAAGAAATCGAAAGCACCCGTAACTAAGCTGCAGACCACCCTCACTCCATATGACTTCAATTTCCTCATAGCAACTATGAATGGAGCTATAGAAGAGATAGCAGAAAAGTAGGAAGGTAAGCAAGAGACAATGTACAACAGAATTGAGATCGATCTCCAAGGAGTGCAGCAAGAACTTCAGTATAACCACGTAGTCTCCACTGCGCCCCTGCTAGAAGGAACAACAGAAGAGGGAGATGAACCAGTTCAACTCCGCAATATTGTTGACACAATAGAAGTACACCTTCAGAAATCACAGGAAGAAACAATGTAGGACACCCAGGCCTTAAAGCAAGCGCAGGAGGAAATCATCAAACAACGTCGAGCTGCACAATAAGAGAAGGACACTCTCCAAGTGAAATTTGAAGAAGACAGAGCGAAGATCCAAAAAGAGAAAGAGTTTCTTCTCGCGAAGTAGATCGGGATTGAAGAAGCAGTCAACAGAGCGTTTATCTCTGTGACTAGCTTAGAGCAGAAGGCAGAAGAACCCATAGAATGCCAAGTGATGAAGCTTGTTGAAGTTATTCATCAACTTCAACAAAGATTCGTGGAATTAGAGCTTCATACCATACCAAGTACCCCGCAAGAAGTGCGCGACGAATGAGAAATGACTGCCCGAAGCACAGTAGAAAGAATGAAAGAAATCACTGAGGAATGAAAATAGTTAAGTAGCAGAAGTGTGTAGATATATGAGAACCTAACCGAGAATCCAAAATTGCATATTTATTGGAGTCACAGCTCCAGGAGGTGAATCATGAAGCCGAAAATCTACAGGTATAGCTGAAGGTTCTATCACCCATAGAGAGAATGAAGCAGCAAATCCATAAGATCCAGAGCAAGGTAATGGAAGTAACTCAACAACTTCAACCTGTGTAGGATAAGGCATGTCAACTATTTATAGATATTGAGAGCCAAGGAATAGAGCTAGACCAGGTCGAAAATTCAACACAACAATGCCTAGAAGGGTCGGTGAATAACACACCATCCAGGAGTTCTCCGAGCAAGAGGTCGTGGCATAGATGCAGGTCGAAGCAGCTCAAGCCAAGGTCGAGGCATTCGAGGTAGAACTAATCAGACCTGAGTGACTCGGGATGAGTCACAGGTGAGTGTTGGGGGCATGTTTTCCCTTGACCAAGTTTTGAGGAACACTTGGTCATATTTGACCATTTTTGGGACTTTGATAGCCTATCAAAGATGAAGCGGAGATTGTGGAAGCTAGACCCCCTTTTTGGGTCCTTTTTGGGTTTTTGGGAATATGTAATGGGAAAAGGATGTTGACTCGTGGGTTTACCCACGGTTAGGCCCACTTTTGTAATGTATAAATATATATCTAGGCGATGTAAGTAAAAGAGAAGATTATCCAAGGGCTTAGTGCTAGAATTGATCTATGTAATTGACTTGCAGAGCTGAGTGCACAGATTGTAAGGAGGCTCTGTGCTAGATCTACTCGAGGAATGAGGATCTAGCGAGGTGCGCATATATCTCCTGTCCTATGTGGAGTAGGATTTTGATAGCTCTATGATGTAACTGGATTGACTAAAGCTAATAAAGAAGAAGAGTTGGTGGACGTAGCCCCAGGGTGGGGGTGAACCATGTAAATATTGTGTGTTGTGCTTTATGCTTATTCTTAGATGTTTTGTATTGTTAAGTGCTTAGATGTGATTAGATATAATTGCTTATGCTTAGTGCTAGAGATGTATATGAATGCTAAATCTGATGTGTATGAATATGCTAAGTGTTTGGTCTACTAGATCTGATATGTCTTGTTGTTGCTAAGTGCTAAAATAACCTAGACCTAAGTGAATGTTGCGATGATCTGTTATGTCAGCGGAGTATATCTAAGTGGAATATTGATGAATGATCTATGGTAAGTGCTTTCTAAGTGTTGTAAGCATAGACTTGTGTCCCAGCTAAGGTTGCAGACACTTGACTCTTGTAACCACCCCTGCCTCTACCTTAGGTGAGGCTTCATTTGCTTTGCAGGTGTTGCTGAAAGGGCCGGTAGTTAGGGTTTCGTTGGTGTGTTTTTATAGCATTGAACACTGGGTCTGCCCTTGTGCAACAAGATTCCAGCTGGTCAATAGTGACAATTCTTCCATTGTGAGGGAAATGCATCACCCAACGTTCGTAGCATATACATAAGCATGTCCAAGAAGCATATTAAAATCTAACCGGCCTTGCACCACTATAATATCGACAAGGACAATCTTCCCACCTAATGAGATAGGAAACTGAGGAAGAATTCCAAAATATTCACTAGGACGTCTATCAAAATCCAACATCTCATGTGAAGCAGACACGAGCTCGGGAGATCCCAAGACTTTCCAAACCGAGGAGGATAAAATACTTGTAGAGGCTCCTTCATCCACAATACATCGATAAATGTTTGTTGAATTAACTTCAACCCTTATTTGAAAAGGTGCAGAAGAAGGAAGGCGAGGCTCAACAAGGTCATTCCAATCAAAGGAAACCATCCTAGGGATTGGAGGGGGTGTTCTTGAAGCGAGCAGAATGCCCCCTTGTTCTGGAAGTAATGAACTAGAAATACTAAAAAAATATTCGGTAGACACATCACTCCCCAAGGGGAGAGTGGGATCAGTTGAAGATTGCACTGGCATGACCACTTTGGTAGACTCGGCACTCTCCAAGAGAAGAGTGGGATCAATCGAAGATTGCATCGGTGTGACCACTTTCTCACCCAATGGTTGAATAGGCTGCACCACTACATGATATAAAGGCACCTCACCCCCCAAAAGAGGAGTGGGATCAACCAATGAATACATCGGCATGACCACTTTCTCAACCATTGGCTGAATAGGCTGCGAGACTACATGGTATAAAGGCACCTCACCCCCCAAAAGAGGAGTGGGATCAGCCGATGACTGCATCGCCATGACCACTTTCTCAACCAATGGATGAATAGACTGTGAGGAAACCTCAGGAGACTCAGAATTATAAGAGCTTGCAAATAGGGATCACAATCTTTGTACCTCTGGAATGCCAGGGCATAGATTATTAAGGTGATCTCCCTTGCAAAGCTTACAAGGGAACTTAGTCTTACATTTGATCCGTCTAGGTTTCTCAATAGAATCAATGACCCTAGCATGACTAGCAGTGTCTAGTTGCACATATCCAACATGACTTGCAGAGGTTGGTGATGGGTCGATAACATGACTTGCAAAGGCTACAGACCTATTACTAGTATGACTAGCAGTGAAAGGAATTTCCCCCCCAGCATGACTGGCAGTGGCTGGTTGAACATCTCCAACATGACTTGCATAGGTTGGTGATGGGTCGATAACATGATTCACAGAGGCTACAGACCTATTTCCAGTATGACTAGTAGTGACTGGACTTTTTCCCCTAGCATGACTAGCAGAGGCTAGGTGCTTGCCCCCAGCATGACTTGCAGAGGCTGTGTGTTGGTCTTCAACATGACTTGCAGAGGTTGAGAACCTATCTCCAGCGTGACTCGTAGAGGTTGGTGATTTTTTCTTCCTATTCTTCCTCTTTCTATTTCGTTTAGACTTTCGGTTACTAGTAACTGTACTTTTACCAGAGGTGGGAGACAGATGAGGAGAAAAAATTTCTGACGAAGGAACATCAACATAATGCTCATGAAATAAAGTTCTTAATTGAGAAACATCAAGAGAATTCAGGACATTTGGAATGGTACCCAACCAAACCAGCAGTCCCACATTCAACCCAGGAATGTACAAAGTGACCATCAAAGGGACACCAACATTTTTGAAGAAAGAAAAAGCACAAGAATCCCCTTTCGAAGGGGTTCCTTGGTTGGTATCGTCGAGAACTTTAGCCATGAATATCTTATACATAGGTTCTCCCCTTGCGGGATCGTTCAAGTCCGTAAAAGTCTCACACACTGACTCTGGGGAACCAATGTTATCAAAACAACATCTCTAAAGAGGTAGCTCCATGTTTCTAAGAGAAAGACCGAAAGGTCCTCACGACCAATAGAGTGGGTGGTCTACCACCCTAGGTCAGAGACCCAAAGAAACGATTGACTAACTCAATGGAAAACTACAAAGCACAGAGCACACACTAAAAATTCCTAAAGGAAAATCAAGCAGAACATTATCTAGTAGGAAGAAGAGTTATGCCAGCCAACACTAGAGCAACTTATCGGTGCAAGTGCAACTCGAACACAAAAGAACCCTCTGGGTATACTCTACAAAGAATGGCCCAACGTCTACCCTAGGTACCACGGTATACCCCTGTAGTCACCTGTGTAAGTCCCTAAAATAAAGGCAACTAGGTTTCCATCTCGCGAACAATCACCAGACAGGTATAGTCGACACTTAGGTGGACCGCAATGAGAAGGGTAAATAAGACTGAAACCTATCAAGGGTATCAAAATCAAGTGTTCCAGAAGATGACTAAGGACCTCGAATGGATTCAAGACCCACAAAGCTCCATGGAAAATGTGATCAAGAGAATCCCAAGACAAGTCCTCTATATGCGTTCCCCACTACGCTTGGTTTTTCTTTGGAGGGGTTATCTCCGCTACCTTTCTGCACACGACCTCGTGTTTAGCCCCTGTGTTAGAGGGGGGTCCCGAATAACTTTCATGTTTAATGGAATTTTCACACTCCCTAGCTCATACTCGTATGTTTGTTTTATAGCCTTGAAGAGTTTCCTCTCCAACCTAAATCAAGGCTCTAGCCTAAACCAGTTGATGGACCCTACAAACATAAAGTCTAATAAAATTTAGTTAAGCGTTCATTTCAAATGGCTTGATTTACTCAAAAAGGGGTGTCGTAGTGCAACTAATGTTGTTAAGACTCTTGCATAAAATGAAACTTATGAGAACACTAGTAAAGAAGGATTATCTTTCTTATTTTTCTTTTGAAATGCTTTTAAGATGAGAAGAAAACACAACACTATGCTAATTTCTTTTTCTTTTTCAAATAACAATGCAAAGCAAATGCTAAGAAAGAAAGAGACCTAACAAGCTAAGTTTTTTTTTTTATATTTTCTTCCAATCAAAGCAGAAGTAACAAAAGATTCTAAAAGAAACTGATGAATACATGATTCATGGCCCCCCTATGAGGGGAATTGTTTTTTAAAATGCAACTCATTTTTCTTAAAATTTCAAGCTAAAAATAAGTTTAAAATCTAGGAAACACAAGAAAATTGACATCAAACCCAGGATAAAGACTGTAACTATAGCGACCAGTACTAAATCAATAAATCCCTGAGAAGTATGACTTCAATCAGGGAAGAGGTTGACTTCCTCTTCTTACTGAAAAAAAAATTCTTGACATAGGCACGCTACTAACACTTAAGAATCTTGCATATGTACACTGGCTGTCTAAAGGTAGGGTGTGTATGTACGCATGAAGACCCACTACAGGCCACGTACACCTCTATAAATTCTCAAAAAAGAAAACTAACATTTAGGTTGAAAAGGTAGGGAGTACTGGTATGGAAGACCAAAATCCCTTAAAGACTCATCAACTTATAGAAACTCAAAAATGGTAATCAAACCAAATAAAACACCCATAAAATATCCCCTAAAACCCTAGAGGTTTCCCCAGTATGATCACCAATTTTTCTATAGCGGGAAAACCCCCCTATGGAATACACTAGGGTTCAACATGTAGGCAGAGATAACCGTCTAAAGTCTCCTACTTTTTAGAAACTACCCCAAATACACCCCACATTCATGCATAAAACACAAGATAAAAGGATCCAATAACTCTACCTTAAACTCCGTGTCTGATGTCGATCCTTTCATGTTCAGTTGTTCCTTGACTACAAGTCTACTCCCAAGACCGACCTACATTAATAAATAGACAAACAAATAACTATGAACATGCATATCATATATGAATTATTGGGTTAGATGTCATAATCAAATATAAATCAAACATAAAGATTGAACACATCATATTCGGGACAGAAAAAGTATTCCTTTTTATTAATCTCACAAAGTTACTTACAATGAGATTAGTGACTGCTCCTTGAACCTGGTCTGGGCTCCTCTTCACCAAGCTCTAACTGCGCTTCCACGTATCTTTCTCCTCTTCAGCTCTCTCTAGGGAATGGATTAGGTTTTCAATAGAGGAAAAAGGCAAGAATAGGGAATTTTGGCTCAAAACTCACAATGTGGCTGCAAATTCTTGGGGCAAGGGGGGAAAGTGAAATGGGCAGAGTTTCATTTTTCTTATGCTTAGCTTGGAATGAGACCCCAACACCTCCTTTTATATGAAAAAGGATGGTTATTCGGTTGGTGACGGGATATAGGCCATGGGACAGTTGGGAAACTACCCAATAGCCCGTAATCTCAACGAATTCCTTGCATCTTTTTAATTTTTACAAATTTTATGAGTATATGCGGGCTGTAATGGTGCAACTAGCGTACGTACACGAGATGTAGTGGTGCATAAAGCATGTGTATGCGGGTAGTAATGGTGCAGGGCACGTACATCTTAAAAAATATGGTTTTTAAGAAGAGCTTCTCAGTGATGGCTTGGAAAAAATAGCAAGTAATATGGCTTGATGTCAGGTATGCATGTATGGTGCAATTTAGGGTTATAACAAAGCTACAAAACAAAAAAAACAAGACTTAAGGGATTTCATGGCTAGGAAATTAGCGTGACTAATATAAGAACAAGAGGACAATTCAAAGCAACTGAGGACCGGAAAATTAGTTGTTGAAGTTGAAAGAACACAAAAAAGTTAAAAGAACTCGTCCATGCAGGACAGAAGAGCACCCACCCCAGAAATAGTAAGAGAAGAGGTATTACACTCGATTCCTTTGAAAGACCCTCAGAAAAAGAATGGAAAGAGGAACCCATTGACTCAAATAATAGGGAAGAAGGAAAGAAAGCTCAGCAAGAAGAGAGCAAAATTAGAAAGACTACAGGAAGTTCTAGAAGAGAGTTCACAGAAGGCAAGATTGCAGAACTTGAACTTCGCTGGAATCGCATAACCGCACAGAATGGCACTTTTCCATGGTGAATTTATATGACCATTGGAGGTGTCCCGACCATTAGAACGACGCTGCAAAATGGCTAGAAACACATTTATTGCCGAAAATATCGCCATTGGACCATTGAGACTGCGCCATAATGGATGGATTCGTATTGATTAAGGCATTTTGACCCATTGAAGGGATATGTTACGATATTTCTTATTTAATCTGTCAAATGCCACACCGGGACCACTTTTGCAACCTGATATATTTGAGCTAACAGAGAATTGATTGTATACCACACTATACTATCTAGACCTCGCCATTGATTCGATTACCTTGAGTGTCCATTCGCCTACCCAAGTTATTTGATTACGAGCGTGCATGTCGAGCGACCTTAGCGCAGTAGATAAATATGTAGAAGAGATCTTGATCGACCTTATGGCTGAGAAATTCATGTCTATTAGTATACAGGAATCATCGATGGGAGTATTGCAAGAATCCCCCTCGACTGGATGTCAATCTGTGCCATCCCAAGCCGTGAATGAAAAAAGAAGCAAGCATCATGATGATCTGGAGAATGCGAAGTAGATCATGTCGATCTTGCCTGACTGCATCCCCCCTTTGGCTGGCGTAGTTAGTTGTGACAACGTCCCACGTGACTTCAAGTACATGTTGATCACTATGTGCCTCCTGAAGGGGATACGCACAGTTGGACCGCAACTGGGACTGAACTCAGATCTCAAGATCAATGATTTCAACCTTGGATACTGAAAGAACTATGTGATGCTCACACTGCATAAGTACCTGATGAGGACAATGGAGAAGAAGCCCAATATAGTCCCCCAACCATGGGTTAAAGATATTGTGCAGTCGATGATCTTAAATGTGATGAAGATCCCCCACTTCAACATACATCAAGAGGTTAACGCGTGCATTAAAATCCTCCTGTCGTGCTACCATGGAGGCTATCTCTGGTTAGATAGGCGCATCACTATGGATCCAATATTGATCCACCAGATTACTAGACTGAGTATGCAAGGACCAGACCCTCACCAGTTCTTCCCAGGGAAGGTTGCAAATCGCTCCTTGGCGCAGCGGATCAAGGAGGTATATGGCGATGTGGAGAAGGGGAAGCAAGGCTACAAGGTAGCCTCCATCCAGTATGGCGCAGTGCACCTAGCTTGTAATTTGATCACTGAAAAGCTCATCAGAAAGAGGTGACCAACACAAGTCACAGGGTTCGTAGTCGACCTCATAGGGAAGTGTGTCGAAGGGATGCAGATGAACTAGGTGAGCTACCTCGTCAATAAGTTGGAGAAGGACTGTCGTGAAGTGCAGGACCAAGGATACAAATTTCACTTCATTTGGTTGTTGATTCTCATTGCATTTGTCACTTGGGAAATGTTGGAGGGAGCGACATTCCCGGAAGTCGAGCCATCGGATCTATTGGTCGTGAGGTTCACCACCTTGTGGTATACGATTGATATGGCGAAGAAGTGGAAATCAAATGTGATGTTCCACACTTACTATCTACAACTCAAGCACGTCATTGAATCATTCCCCCGAATTACCCCAAACACCTTGCATACATACAGACCGCTAGCAAAGTTTCACGCAAACCGACACTTCATCTATATCACTACATGTAGGGATGAAAGTAAAGAGGAGATACAGTCTTACTATAAATTGACCGATGAAGACATGGAGGAGATAACTAAGGAATGGCCAATTGAATTCCTTGTACCGATCGGTGATGCAGAACTCTCCAATCCTAACATCATCGAAAGTCCTTTGGTCACCTGGATAGAGTATGATGGACAGAGAAATGGAAAGAAAAAGAAGAAAAAGGAGGAAGTGCAGGACATAGACAGTGAGGAGAAGGAAAACACATCAGAGGAAATTGCACCTGACTCACCTGGAGGAGGAGGAGCCGACAAGGTAAACCAAAAGGAGGAAGGGGAAAAAGACAAGCAAGAAAAGGGAAAAGTGACACTGCCAAAGGATCCCCTTACATAGGCCGATACGTTAAAGAAAAGGAAGGTTTCTACACAAAAACCATCATCATGGAAGAAGTCCCAAGCCAATAAGCCTCAGTCATAGAATGTGCTCACCTTGGATGACATCGATCTCATCATCACAACTGTCGAGGATGCTTCATAAGACATCTTGCAGAGACATGGAGAAAAATAGGAGTCGATGTATGAAAAAATAGAGAAGGATCTCAAAGACATCCAACAAGCTATCTAGTCGAGCCGTGCAGTATCTATTACGCCATCCTCAGCAGAAAATATATAATTGGGGGATGAGCCCACCCAATTATAAAAATTAGTAGATGCAATAGAGACTTGACTTCGTCGAGTCCAAGAAGAAAAGGAGTAGACCACATAGGCCTTGAAGCAAGAAAAGGACGAGGTCCTAGAGCAAATTTGGGTTGTACAACAAGAGAAATATGACCTTAGGGTGAAGTTCCAGAAAGAGACCTTAGGGAGAAAATCCAGAAAGAGAAAGACCAACTGCTTGCAGAGAAGACTGTGGTCAGAGAGGCAATGACTAGAGCACTTCGCTATGTGTCAAGCTTGGCATAGATGAAAGAAGAGACAACCAAAAGACAAGTGGGGAAGCTCGCTAAGACCATTCAACAACTTCAAGAATGAGTAGTGGAGATAGAAAATCAAGCAATACCTATCACTCCTCAAGAAGTGTGGGATCATAGGGAAGAAACGACTAGGAGTGCAATTGAAAGAATCGAGGCATTGGCCTCAAAATGTAAGAAACTAAGTAATTGAAGTGCCCATACCTAGGAGTGCCTTGTAGAAGACCCGGAGTTGAGGACATTGGAGGCACAGCTCCAGGAGGTGAAGAAACAGGTGTCAAATGTGCAAGCATAGATGAAGTTTCTTACTGCAGTAGAAAAGATGAAGAAATCACAGAAGCAACATGCAGTTCAACAACAGATCACGTCCATCCATAGCAGATTTATGGAGGTGACACAAAGAATCCATTCGGTTCAGGATGAAGCCTGCACACTTTTTGAAGAGATCGAGGGACAAGGCTCCTAGTTGGAACAAGTGGTCACAATAGTGGAATAATGCCTGAAAGGACCTATCACCGAGCAAGTCATTCAGGAGTTCACTGAGCAGGAGGCTCTGGCGAAGCAGCAAGTCGAGGAAGCTCGAGATAAGCTCAATCCCTTCAAAGTAGTATTACCCATATCAAAGTGACTCGGGACGAGTCACAAGTGAGTGCTGGAGGCCTATTGGCCTTCGACCAAGTGTTATGGAAACATTGGTCTTGTTTGATCATTTGTGGGACTTCGATAGGCTAGTCGAAGACGGAGCACTGAGGCGAAGCAGAGATCACGAGATCTCGCGCCTTTTTGTGGGATTTTTGGGTTTAGGGTTTATGTAACAGGTATGGGATGTCGACCGATGGGTTTATCCATGCTTGGGACGTTTTGTAATGTATAAATAAGTAGCTAGGCTGTAACACCCCCACGATGGGCATGAATAAAAAAAATAAATTATGTTCTCGTTTTCAAGCCAAATCAACTCTTCGACTCCCTACCAAGGCCCTGCTAACAAATACGCAGACCCCATTGAACCCTGACTGCACAAACCCACATGAGACGTGAGATTTCCCCATATGACCACAAGGTATGACCATGTGCTTATGAGAGATGCTTCACATTTCGGAACTTTCAGGATGCAAAGTCACCCAGACTCTCACTCCCAAACTCCCGACCTCCGGTTCCCTCCCAAGAAATCGAATCTACGGTCTTATGCTATCACCTCGATCAATGGTTGTGATCATATCACAATTTTGCGTATTGGGATAATGAACATGAGCCATCTCTGACTCTTCGTTCCCCGAAATCCTGATTCCCATAACACCTATCTAAACCCTCCGCCCATGTGATCGCTCAGCACAACCAGTGGCTGAGTCTTCGAGCTCATCAGAACTTCATGTCCCTCGACTTCTCATTTCCTCGAACTCTCAGGTCCCAAAATTCCGATCCTCGAGTTAGACCCTCAGCCAACTACTAGCGCCTACCTCCTCCTACCACCTGAACCTATCCTATGACCTAGGGCCAATCCACAGAGCGCGTCGGGGTTTTGTATACCAGGATTTCACAACTTACGAAACTGAGGGGTCTTTCCCTTTGGTCTCTCGGTCACCGAAACACCGAAACTCATTCACGCTTAAGTCGATGGCCCAGGTCACTCCTGGATAAACGACCACGATCACATCGCAATTTTTCGAATCGTGAGTTTGTGCGGTCCTACCCTTT
>JASDQU010244792.1:71565-84481 GCA_032191745.1 Picea mariana | reverse complement strand
GTGCCAACAATATTCTTAAATAGAGTCTTTATAGCTATAAAAACATTATAATTGGAAAGATGGAGGTTGGAGCTAGCTCCATTGTCATATCTACCAGTGTCTGTCATTCAAAAATTCAAAAGATGTACCTTAATATTACTGAGCAAGAGGAATGTCAATTAGGTCCTAAGGCAGCTCAAGAGCAGACTGAGTAGTACTCTTTGGGGATGAAGCAATCATGACCATGCTAGAAGAGGGAAGACATGAGAGGGCCTCCCTAAGTAGTAGGTGCATGCCATCAAGCTGCAACTGAATGTTGTTCTAGGCATCTTCTCTTGTCTGCAACATCTGTCCTAGGAGGGCCTTGATATGTAAGTAGAGCTCCATTATCTTCCATTATTTCATCTCCCTCACTCTTGCGTTTCCCACATATGGTACCCAATTGATAGTAGCTTCGGCCACCTCTTGATCTATTTTCATGGTGTTCTCCAACATGATTTCAGCTGCAACATCGTCTAGATGAGGTTAGAAGCACGGTGGGGATGGAAGAATAGAAGCCAGCTACAACCTCATATGCGTCTCACTAGACCCGAGTTGATGGCGAAATTAACTAGGGATAAATCCCTCCAGTCAAATCTTTTTCTTTGCAACCCTCCTAGTTCGAGCACTAGGAGGAAATAGGGAAAGATGTGGAATGAATTTTACCTGAATCTACCCCTACCTAAGATTACTACTTTGTCTACATGAAAGTTGGGAGATGCGACACTTTTAGTCCTGACTTCATGGCTTCTGAAAATATTAGAATCTCATAGATTAGGAGAGAAAACTATTGTAGACCACCCTCCACCGTTGCCTCCTATAGGATGTCTACTTCCTTCCAAGTTTCTTTTCCATTGTCCAAAACTTCCTTGTCCGAATCCTCCTCTAAATTGGGGATCTACTCCAACCCTAAATTTAGATTTATTGAAATAGCAAGATTGCTTTGCATAATGGAAAGAACCTTGTTCTACAAAGGAAAAATCATCTTCTCCTATACCATCAAAGAATCCCAACAACCTTTGTTTCACATATTTAGCTCCATAAGCTCCTCCCCACATTCACATAACAATCTTGGAAAAGAAAGGATATTTGACACTATCTAAGATAACTCTCCAAGAAATCCACCAATGGAGACACTTTTCCAAGAATTAGAATATCTTCTTGAGCATTATAGGGGGGCTAATTGTCCAAGCTTTCTCGAATCTCTCTTGAGATAATAGATGTTTCCTTCACACATAAGTCAAAAGATGAATTCTCAACAACCCAAGGGATGGAAGGAGAGATTGAAAGTGGGATATTTACTCACTTATAGATTGTAGCTAGCTTCAAATCCTTCTCTTGAGATAATAGATGTTTCCTTCACACCTAAATCAAAAGATGAATTCTCAACAACCCAAAGGGTGGAAGGAGAGATTGATGGTGGAATATTTACTGACTTATAGGTTGTAGCCAACTTCAAATCCTTTGGTAGAATGACCACTCCCTTTTGATATTTGTAGGAGTGGCAATTTGAGAGTTAGTAGAGGAAGAAGCTACATGTAGGAGTGGCAATTTGAGAGTTAGTAAAGGAAAAAGCTCATAGTGGAAGCTGAGTTAGAGATTTTACAAAGATATATAAGAATGTACAAGCATGCGTACATAATTTTTTAAAAATAATTTAATAAATAAAAAATGATTTTTATCATGTTTGAGGATCCATGTTTGAAAGATATATCTTCTACATTAATCTGTACTTGGCATATCATCTTATGGATGAAGACACTATAATTTATGGAGGAGATTCAAAGAGATTAGGCTATCCCATCCATCCAGGCGAGAACCAGGGATTGTACTTGAAACCAAATATATGGTCAGAGCAAACCAACAATGTATTTCTGCATGATATGTAGGACCGGGTAGCTATATATTTGACGTGCAGGATGGGCAACAGGATACAGTGAATTTGGTGTTGTACTTTATGGCGTTTCGATCAATCCCTGCAACAAGAAACAATGAAGAAAGGAACCGTGGAAGAGCCAAACGAATACCGTGCGGCGATGAAATGAAAAGACTTCCCAAGAAATGACAGAGAGGAGAAATGAGGGAATACTTTGTCAGTGGGAGGCCACTGCAAACGACAAAGAGGCGTCTGGTCAAGAGGGGGCGTCGCGGTCTTTCCACGTCGGGATAACCGACAAAACGCGCACCCACGTCGCTGTCGGCCAAATTAGCGGTGGTGGTGGTGGAGTCGTCAAACAAAATACATATAAACAAAACAAAGCAGAAAGCTCCACTTTTGTAGTCACCCGGCCGGCGTCGGCGTAACCAAACCCTCTACCTCCATGCAAGTTCTTGAGTTTGGGTTGGGTTGGGTTGACTCGTAGCATCCTCACGGACCTGTTACATGTCTTGTCACGTGGGGCATTGATATGGATTTTATTTTTATTTATCTAAATAATTTGAAATTTTACTTTATCCTTTTCGTAAGATACAAAATAAAAGTAGGGTTATTTGGTCCCCTGACATATAGTAATACATGTTTTGTTTTATGGTATTGGATTTATTCATCTCTTCCAAAAATCTCATGCCATGATCTACTAACTTATTCACCTCATTTCAAAATGTTGTGCTAACTTATTGCATGTTAGCAAGTGCGTTTTGTCATCGATATATATCAATTGGTTAAGTAGCAATCACTTGGATTTGGATCTGTCTCTGCGTCTAAATCTGCTCGATCTCTATATGACACTAAAGGATGAAACTTCTTCCTCTTATCCTCTGGCCTATGGAGGGATTTGCACCTAGCATCCATTGCATGAGTACTTTTGAGTATGGACTTAAAGGATGAAACTTCGTTCCCTTATCCTCTGGAAGGATTTGCACCTAGCTTCCATTGCCTGAGTAATTTTGAGTATGGACTCAAATTTTGATGGGTAAATAAAAACATTTGCTTCTATTTAATCAACCAACCAAGCTCTTGTTGTTAATCGCATTGTATGTTCTTTTTCTATTTTCTCAAATCATAAACCATCAAAGGAGCCTTTTTCTTCCCTTTTCACATTGTTGGGCTTTTATGCCCAATGTTTACACTAAGCATAGGATGTGTTTGGGTTAAGTTTTGAAGTAGCTACAAAACCTATGAAAAGAAGAATGATCCAAGTTGAGCTTTGATCAATGACAACTTAAGTATGCAGTTAGTATGTGCAACATAATGGAACCCTGAGTACCCATGGGACTATTTACATAGGTGTTAATCTTGAAAGACTTTGCAATCCCTAAAACCTTTATGTCCAAGATTAAAGGTGCATATCACTATTGATTGGGTGGGTGAAAGTTGTCCTTTTCTCCATTCTTCTAGCATCATCTTCAAAGACATACATACATGAGGAACTTTTAATTCTTAGATGATTAGTTATAGTTGGATATTATGTTATGTCCATGTTTTGAGTTTTCTTCATTTTATTGGTTATAATTTATGGAATTGAAATATGAAATAGTTTTGAAACTTTAACTCAAGTTTTGGGTGGATACTTTACTCATCATCATGAAAAAATAAATAAAACTTTTAAAATAATAAAAAATAGAAAAACTTTATATAAAACAAATAGGATTTAAAAACTGCTAATTATTTCTCAATAATATGAATGTAATGTTAAAATAATATTAATATAATGTTAAAATATAATGTAAATAGTTAAATTAATAGAATGTAACTAATACTCTAAGAGGGATGGTCAAAGAAGTAAATAAAGTCTTAATTAATAAAGGAAGTTAAAAGTGGATAAAGATAAAAAAAAAAAAAGGTTAATAAAATAAGGTAAGAAATCAAAGTTAAAGATTGAACAATAAAGGGATAAATAAATTATTAGAGAAAATGGAAATGGGGTAAAAAAAAAAAATGGAAGAAAGAAGTTAAGAATGAAGAGGCGATTAGAAAAAAGGGAGAGAAGTATTGAATAAAAAAGAAAAAATAATCACAAAGAAATAATTAAGTAGAAAAAAGAAGAGGTAAAAGATAAAATGTGAGGATTTTAATGATAGTTTAAATGTATAAATTAGTAACTTAGAATTTAGGAAATAGGAGGAGTTTAGAATTAAAAATATGTTAAAAGGAGTTATTTATAGAAAACGAAGATCAAGTAATAAAAAACCAACAAAGAAAGAAGAAAGACTAAAGCAATGAAGAGTGAATAGCAATCCATACAGAAGAAACACTAGAGAAAGGGAGATGGTATATTAACTTAGACAATAGATAGTAGGCTTTCAATAACAACTAAGTTTATATCAATCTTCTTGATTAGAATTGTTAGGATGTTCTTCATGTGTTGGATGTGGCCATGAATGATGCTTTGTACTATTGAATATTGTAATAACTATAATGTTGTTAATACCATGGAGATTCCTAGAGGTTTTGCTAATATTTTCATTATTGTTTATTACATGGATGATGCATTTCTTTGTAGTTCTATGGTGTGATGATCTTATATACTTTTACTTTTGAAGTAATACAAAATAATGAATCCTTTAAAGGAATCTACAACTTCTACCTTTCTCTATGTTTTGCATTACCTTTAACTACAACATCAAATGTACCTTGAGTGAGATATCCTTCATTTGGAAGGTTGAAAATGTCAACATGATATAATATATTAGAGCTTTGTTGGACCCCTCTATGGACCCAAGTCTCCAAATGAGTCAACAAGTGAAAAATCACATCATGCAAGAATATACAAGACAACTTAGGTATGGAAAGAAATTTTTTGTCTGATAAAGTCTTGTATCTATTTTTTGGGTGTGTGGTGAATACTGTTATATCTGTAAGAGGTGATTTATAAGGCATTGTCTACACATAAATCCTTCTTGATCGCAAAGTTGACTTTGATCCACAAGTCTCAAAAGTTATGTGATAACATCCTCCCTTAATTTAATACTAACATCATTACGAGGTTTGTTGTTATGTTTTATGGGTCACGTTTGACTTGTGGCTATTGTCTATGCCATGTCTATAATAATTGCAAGTCATACTATTACAATGACATACTCTTGAGTTGAGGTTTTGTTCCACATGAATAGTCTCCTAGTTCGAATTTATGTGTAGTTGTTGCAAAGTAATGAATTAATATGATCTTTCCCCAAAGGAGAATCTAGCCTCTATTGAATATCAATGTGAATTAAATGACCAAGACTTTCATAGCTTGCAACATTCTACACAAATCTTCTAGATTAAAGATGTGTTAAATAAATAAGAAAAACTAATGTGTTTCAATTACAACCGATACTTATTCTCAAGGAAAAACTTATCACAAATTTCTTATTGACTTCAAATGTTGGGAGAATAAATTCCTAACATTGTGAATCCATCTAATCATATAGAAAAACTCCCCCCTAACTGCTAGAATTCAATGGCATAAGAAGGCAAAGTTCCTATCTATCTAAAACTCAGAATGATTTTTTTGGAGGATTTGGGTTGGTTTAGAATAAGGAAAATCCCCTAAGGGTATCGTTCCATCATGCATGGAACTTGGATCAAAGTGGAACTTTGATCAATATTGGATTGTTTATCAGATTCATGTTAGATTTGTCACTAGCAAGGATGATTTTTAAGGATGGAAATTTATTTTAAAATGTAGAAACCTTGGCGAATCTTACTAATTCTTCATATGCCAACTATAAAATGTTTGGTGATATTTTTGTAAAATTATTCAAATTTCTAAGGATTTTATATATTTTGTATTAAATTTTTGTGATTTTTAAGGTAAAATAATTTTATCCTATATAATTTGGGTGAATCATTTTTAGAATAGCGAATCTTTGTTTGGGAAAAACCATGGAAAATTAGCCCATGAGTGAAATTTAGCCCCTAAAATCATCCCTGGTCACTAGAAAGAATGCCCTTTTTCTACAAGATTAACTTACTCCCTAGCATTTCTTTCAAATGACAAACTTTTCAGGATATTTTCTTGTATTTTTCTTCTTTTATATTTCTTAAATTTAATGGATGGTTTTTATTTTTCTTTGATGTTATTTTTAAAGTAATTTTTTTTTTTTAAGGTGGAACGAGATTTATTTTTCAATACATTTCATTCTGGGGATTTCCAAGTAGAACCATAAATCAACCCTAAATTATTTGTAACAATTTCTCAACAATTTATCACTAAATTACAATAATTTGTAAAAGTAACAAATCTTAAAAAACAACATATATTTACATATAGATAATTCTCTCTATATCATAAATTCAATTGTATCTTCTATACCTCCAAAATTACTAAATACCATATAAAAAACCATACAAATTAAACTCAATAAAATATAAATAATTTTCTCTATATCATAAATTCAAATGTATCTCTTATACCTCCAAAATTACCAAACACCATATAAAAAAACCATAAAAATTAAACTTAGTAAAATATATTCAACTTTTTTTAAAAGTAAAAATAAATTTAACTTTATATTATACACATGCAAATTATTACCAACCACTCACACAAATCCAATCTTGACTTCTATACCTCCTTTGCCTACATTAAAATAGAAACTTCACTTAAATTCCTTGCTCCCCGGGGCTAATCATACTAGCATTTGTTTTTTTAAATTCTAGCACTAAATTAATAATCATAAGCTCTTTCTTTCATTCTCCTTGCTCGCTCTTTCATTCTCCTTGGACAATTAATATATACATAAAATTTTATTTTATTTTAAATAGTAAAAAGGTGAATATTTAATTTCTCCTTTCATTCTCTTTAGACAATTAATATATTTTAATATATACATAATATTTTATTTTATTTAATAATAATAAAAAGGTGAATATTTAATATCTCCTTAAACCATTAATATATCTTAATATATACATCAAATTTTATTTTATTGTGGAATAAGACAATTGTATTTCTCCAAAATAATATTAGAATAAGGGCTCAAATTCACTAAATTCCAAGGGGAATAACTAAAAGTCAAGTTACCATTGGCAAAACAACAAGGATTACATAAAACATTTTTTAATGTCACTCTTAGAAAGCAAATACTATACATACAACTAGAAAAATGGTTCATTATTTTTTGTTGAATAAGTGATTGAAGAGGTTCGTTTTAGTGGTCAAATGTGTATGCATCCCACTTGGATGTGCATTTCTCTTAAACTTATGACTACATCCGAGTTACGTTCAATTCAATTAGTTTTGACACATATTTGTGAATAAATTATAAGCACAAATTCCCAATTTCAATTGTCATGTTCATGGTCATGGTTGAGTTGTGATTTAGTAGTTAGTGGGTGTTAGAACTGCACATTTTTACCTTTTAGCAACAAAGTAATGGATGGTAAGAAAGTACATAGTCACTTTTCACCTTTATTATTTAAGGCATAGTAGTGGGTGTTAGAAATGCATGTTTCCATCCTTCATTCATATGATAAATTTCCATTTTTATAAAGATGGGTTTACTTCCTGCTCAAAAATATGTAGATTTTAACCTTGTACAATATTTACTGTAAACAAATTTTCAGTAAAAGAACATAAAAGCTACAATGACAAATACAAACATTACACAAATATGTTTTCCCTGGAAACCCAAACCAGGAAAACAAACATATTCTATATTCATTCATAGTGATACATTGTTTACAATACAATATACATATAGGAGCCAACGACATCCAAAACCCTAACCCAATGACCTGGATTAGTCAACAACCTTAATTCCTTAACTAGAAATAGAAAACCATCGGAAAAAAACCATGTGCTGAAAAATCGCCCAACAATGGACACGAAAGTCAAGGCAACATGAAAAACGAGGAAAAAATGCGACACGTTTCTCGAGAAAAAAAAATTCATGGGGGTGCTACCCCCGAATCCCCGTGTAGGGGGATTCCCCCCCCTACGTGCCCGACGCAATGTAGACACTACTATTCGTGCAAAGATTATAACACATACCCAACATTCTCCCACTTGTTGTTTTCTTTGCATACAGGGGGTTATAGGGTTACATAGTCAACAATCTAGGGCAGCAATGCCCATGGATCCTCTACACCAAGAGAACTTCTCAGTGCTCACATATTTTATTAATGAATCCACAACATTCTTCAAAGTGTCCACCTTCATCAACAACACTTTCTTTTATTCAATCATGTCTCTCACAAAGTGATATTCAATATCAATATGCTTTGTCTTTGAATGATAAGCCAGGTTCTTCACTAAAAAAATTGCATTGTGACTGTCACAATCTATCCTTGCAGTTTGCTCTACCAACCCAATACCTGAACACAATATTTGTAACCATATTGCTTCCTTACTTGCATGAGTGGCATCCATGTATTTATCTTATGTAGTTGAAAGTGCCACTACAACTTGTCTTTTGCTCATCCAACTTATTGCTCCTCCAAATAGGTTAAACACATACCCACTTGTAGATATCCTATGATTCAAATCTCCAGCCCAGTCTGCATCTACAAATACATGTATATCCAACACTCTGTCCAATCCTGGTCTCCCTTGGTAGCACAACCCATAGCTAGCAGTGCCACACAAATACCTGAAAACCCTTTTTACTGTTGTCCAAGGCTCCTTCCCTAGTTTTGACATATACTTGCTCAAAACTCCCACTGCATGTGCAATGTTCGGTCTAGTATAGAGCATTGCATACATCAAACTACCAAAAGCACTCACATATGGAACACGATACATGTCCTCCTCCTCTTCATGTGTCTTGGGACACTGATCTGTAGATAATTTTACACCAACAGGAGTAGGAACCTTGATCGATTTACATTCCTGCATATTAAATATCTGCAATATTGTCTCGACATATTTTCTTTGATTTAACTAGAGTTTCCTCTTTTTTCGATCTCTTTTAATTTCCATTCCCAAAATGAAATTTGAAGCACCGAGATCCTTCATGTCAAATTTAGAGGAAAACTAAGTTTTCAAATCCTGGATAATCTCCTTGTTGTTTCCTATCAACAACATGTCATCCACATACAAGACCAAATAAATCAAATGATCACCAATTAATTTAAAATAAACATAGTTGTTGTGCTACTTATATGTTTAGTATAATGCACTCATTAATTATCAATCCAGGATTCGTAATCAACAGAGTTACAAGACACCAGTAAGATAGGTAATTTCTAATGTCACGAGTATAGAATTAAACTAGATTATGCATGCTGGAAACAAATCAAAATAGAAAACTGCAATGCACTTTGGTTGTCTTTCACAGAGAGGCTATCCATTCCATTATGGCACATGCAAGTATGAGATGGAATTGGTTTGATAGATCAACTCTGTTATCTGACCCAGAAAACTAACTATGTAATCCACACTTTTGAAAGGAAATCACACATCAATCATCAAATCATATCATGGGTAGTTCAATAGTCCATATGTTGGTTCTACTGTGGTTCACAATGAACTTCACTAGTTCTTATCCAAATAGTTTTGACTATTGCTGCCAACATCTATGATCACTCAAGGAAATCAAATTCATGAGAACAAAAACAGGGCATATGCGAAAACAGAGCAAGTAAAAATTTCTAAACAATTGTATAATGGAAATCCTAGTCTAAACTGTTCTGCTATTATCTAACAAACTTAAAGCTTTAACTAATTTGATGTTTATGCTACTGAAAACAAATGCTAATGCTAATCTATGAAGAGGCTGACCTTTGTTGGGCAGTGGGCCCTTTCCGCTTCAACAGGTCAACTGATGAAGTCTACAGGAGGCTTGTCTTCAACACACACATTACGCTCACTCACATTTCAAAACATAATATCAAAACTCTCGTTAACAACTCAACTCATACTTAATCATAGATAATCAGAATATGGAGATAAATGACATTCTATTAATCTTCACTCAGAATATGTTCTATGATATCACATGCTGCTTCACATATTGGCAATATGCTAACTCTCCTACACTTCTACCATCCTTGCCACGGCTATTTAATAGTCTTAATCGTGAAACACAAGGAGGTGAAGTGATTTGCAAATCAATCAGTTGTGAAGTTCAATCATTCAGTTACATCTTTAGCTTCATCCTCATGATACGAAGTGCATGAGGATGAGGCAATCCACAAACTATTCTTATCATAACTTTTCTAAAGCAAATAGACGTCCACCAATTGGCTTAGGCAAGATCTGGAACTTAACTTAGTGCATTAGGCTCTTCCATATTAGTATCAGATCGTAACAGGAAGATGGTACCAGATCATGACAGTGCGCAAAAGGTGGTACCGGATCATGACAGTGCATGGCCGTTGGTACCGGATCATAACAGTGCGTGGCCGTTGGTACCGGATCGCAACAGGTAAGATTTTAGTACTAGATGCATTTGGTACCGGAATCGAACAGCAGCAGTCTTGGTGCGCAGGTACCGAATGGATGAGCTGGTACAGGAACATGGGATATCTAGAGGTCAAAGATTTATATATGACAAATCAAAGCATTAGAACATGAAATATTTAATTCCATAACTCAATAAACCACAAAATGCATGAATTAACCACACTTTACCTTATGACCTTATTATTGGCAAATGGTAGCGTTCTTGTCATTCACTCAAGCTTTAGGTAGGCCAAAAAGGTATAGGTGAAGAGTATAATAGGGTACTGGGGATGTCAATTTCGGGTCTCAACATTCCCCCATGCCAAAATCATTGCATGTCCTCATGCAACTGAAAACAACCCAAAATTTTTCAAAACTTGAGACTGTGTTCTTTACTTTGGTGGATCAATGATGTGGATGGCTGAAGCCTCTTCTTTCAGCTCCCTTTTGATGACCCTAACATATTGTAGGAGTCGTAATACCTTCTTGATCTTGTTAGAGGTCTCTTTATGGTCGTCTTGAAGTTGTTGGCTGGTTGCTTTCAATTGCTCATTTTCCTTTTTGATATACCTGTCCAAGAGTTGATATTCCTTCACTTCTTGTTGGAGTTCCTGATTTTGTTTTTGCAATTCCTCAATCATTTTCTTCATTTGTTCTTTTTTCAAGGTGTTTGTTGACTCCATCATTACTGGCTGGATGCACTCCCTTTCCTCGACTTCCTCCCTCATCCCACATAAAGTAATAGTGGCTTGCTCCTCGGTCAAACTAGGGATTTCATCTTGGATTGGTAAATCCTCAGAAGGGGAGGTAAGGTCGATTGGATCTTTCTGTGTATGAGGACTGACTATTGTTTTTCCCTTCTTTTCCATGCTCCTCGTAGTTCTTTTACAAGGAGGTACCAGATCAGGGATGCTCACAGGCTTTCTTTTCCTCTTTTCTAATTGTGAAATGGTGACAGGGGGTTGTGCCACAAACTGTTTACTTTTAGTATCTGAGCTATGCTTCCCTTTCTTCATCATTTTCTGATGGTCCTCTTTCTCAACTACCACCGTTGAAGACTCCTCTACTAATTTGTTTTTACCTTTTATTCAAATCTTTTATAAGTCTTGTTGACTGTGGAAGAGGACCTTGCTTTTTCATGTTGGCTCACTACCCTAGATGATGGTGGAGTTGTCTTATCCTTATTGCTCTTTTTCTCTTGGGGTTCCTTACTTTTCTTTGGACCATGCTGGGTTTCCTCCACATATTTGTTTTCTGTGGGAAGGTGTTGTGTAATAAGGGTTTTCCAACTAATCTTTTGTTTCCTAAGCTCATGTAAAACTAGCATTTTAATGAGACCTTGATGGTAAATGCTAGTCTTCTCTGTTTTGGAGGTGGATTTAACACCTCTTACCATTTTATTCAAACTCATCCATAGAAAATATGGAAAATCGATTCCAGGGCCTCCTTCAAAATGTAATAGAAGCCTAGGATGATAAATGAAGGTCATGACATACCTGCCTTCACAGACGACAAATCGTTGAAGAATGGTAATCATTGGATGGTATTCTTCTTTGATGTAGTTCCTAGGGATCCCCTTCTTCCAGTCAGGGTGTTGATGAGATGCCTTCAAGAATTGTTGGCACATTTCTTTGTTAATTCCTACACCTTTGAAGTATTTGGATCCTCTGCTAGGTAGTCCCGTAACCTCCCTTAAGGTTGCTTCATTAATTATCAGTTGTAGATTGCCTATATGTGCAATCTCTCCATCATAGCTCTGTATAAATTCCTGAGAAATCTTCTTGTGCCAGCCTGTAAATTTTTCCATAAATGGTATCCACCCCAATCTAGCATATTTTTCTTGACATAATTGGTACTCCTCGGTTTCCCTATAAATTTTGAAAACCGGTTCGTGTCTAGTAACGACCATCGTTATAAGTTGAGAAAAGGATCGGGCTATAGCACAAGGGTTTAGTTAATTGATGAAGGGTTTGGTACCGGAAAGGAGTAGGCTCAGGACTGGAGAAAGCTCATGACAAGGGGGAATATGGTGATGTTGTTGGTAATGCGAATGGTAAGTTTAAGTAAGGATGCCATAAAATTATGACCAGATGAGGCTTATCTGGATGGCTTCACCACTAGATAAGCCATTTAATTTTTACCCGTTACTGTAATGATGAGGATAAGACGTCAGGTGTTCAAGGCATCATTTTGGGATAGGTGATTGGACGTTTGGGTGGTGAATTTGATGTTAGGTCATGGTTCATGATATAATATAGGTTTGTGAATTTGCTTAAGGATGAAATATATTCGTGGCTTATCATTGCTATGCATGCTTCATATTTTGATATGATTTTTTTTTTTTTCCTTTAACCATGTTCAATATCTATGAGAGGATTAATTAGGTTTAGGCATATGGGTATGAGGGATAGGCGCATGGGTTTAATACTAAGGTCATAAGATCTAGTATATTTTTTCATACTTATTGTAGTTTTATGAGCATAGGAAAATACATGCCATGTTACCTTTTCTTTCACCTTTGTATGATCGATACCCATAGCATGTGTGACTACTTGTAAATTGCCAAAATTCATCCTTTTAGACTGAAGCTT
>JASDQU010244792.1:27071-69917 GCA_032191745.1 Picea mariana | reverse complement strand
GATGGCTGAGCTGGTACAGGAACGTTGGATATCTAGAGGTCAAAGACTTATATATGAAAAATCAAATCATTAGTACATGAAATATTTAATTCCCTAACTCAATAAACAACAAAATGCATGAATTAACCATACTTTACCTTATGACCTTATTACTGGCAAATGGTAGCTTTCTTGTCATTCACTTGAGCTTTAGGTAGGCCAAAAAGGTATAGGTGAAGAGTATAATAGGGTAATGGGGATGTCAATTTCGGGTCTCAACAACAATGTTCCTCTTTTCTTCTTTTAAATCCAAGTCCCAACATATAAGTATCAAAATTTTGATACCACATCCTTGGTGATTGTTTTAAACCATACAGGGAATTTTTAATCTTGCATACCATCTTCTTCTTTTCCTTAACAACATAACCTTTTTGTTGCTTCATATAGATTTATTCTTCTATATCCCCATGTAGGAATGATGCCTTCACATCCATCTGTTCTACTTCAAAATCAAATGCAACAACAATGGATAAAATAAATCTTATAGAGGTTAACTTGGTGACATGAGAAAAAATCTCACCAAAATCAATTCCCTGAACCTGGGAGTAACCCTTTGCTACTAACCGATCTTTGTATTTCTCCACTTTTCCTTCTGCATTCAACTTCTTTTTAAATACCCATTTGGTGCCAATGGGATTTCTTCCAGTATAAAACTCCACTATATCTAAAGCCTCATTCTTATCCAAGGATGTCATTTCTTTGTCCATGGATTTTTTCCAAAGATTTCCATCCTTTGAATCCATTGCCTCCCTAACAGTTCTAGGATAATCATCAGTAACAAACAAAGATTTTTTTTTACAGAAATCAGATGGAGTATACCTTTCTCGTAGCCTTATTTCTCGAACTGATCTCCTCAATACTGGAGTATGACGATCTTCTTCTTCTGATTCCTGTTCTTCTGCAGAGTCTGATTCATCATCCTTTAAATCAAACTCTATTTTCTCTGGTTCTTCCTTACTTGGTAGGAATTCTTGTTTAACAACATCCTTCATTTCTATAAATACCACATCTCACATATACACTACCTTCTTAGTTTCTAGGTTCCAAATCTTATAACCTTTGAGACCATCTTTATATCCAATAAAGATACACTTTTAATCCTTCTTATCTAGATTACTCCTATTTTCCTTGGAACATGAACATATGCATCACAACCAAATACCTTGAGATGTGTAAGAGAAGGTTTCTTACCATTCCATACCTCTTGTGGAGTCTTGTCATTCAACATCGATGAGGGTGATATGTTGTCCAGATAACATGTAATACCCACTGCCTCTGCCCATAATTCTTTCTCTAACCTAGCACCAGTGAGAATGCACCTTTCTTTTTCCATCAACATCATGTTTGTCCTTTATGAAACTCCATTCTGCTGAGTTGTATATGGAGTATTCTTCTGCCTTGCTATAATGCACTTCTTACAGAATTCTTCAAATTCATTTTTGCGTAACTCTCCGCCATTATCTATCCTCAACACCTTAATTCTTTTCTCTGTTTGATTCTCAACAAGAGATTTAAACTTTTTAAACCTGTCAAAGACTTCAGATTTATTCTTGAGGAAATATATCCAAGTATTCCTCGAGAAGTCATCTATAAATGAGACATAATACACAGTTTTTCCCAATGATGGAACTGACATAGGTCCAAAAACATCACTGTGAACTAGCTGTAAAATTCCTTCTTCCCTCGTTGCACCAGAAGGGAATCTTACCCGATTTTGCTTCCCATATACACAATGTTAATAGAAATCAAAATCCAAAGAGTAGTTATACATACCTTCAACCATACCTTTATTGTGTAGTAGTCGAAGACCCTTCTGTCTGATATGCCCTAGTCTTTTATGCCACAACATAACCTTTTCTCAAGAGACTGTAGGAGTTCTTCATTCTTCAACTCCAATATCAGGAATAATGGAACTATCACACCCATCACTAATATTGCTTCCTTGCAACTTATACAGAGTTCCAAACCAAACTCTTTTCAACAACACCATTTCTTCTCAAACCATCCTGCAAGTTTTCTTTTCAAATATTGTTTTTACCCTTGCATATTCCATTTTTCTTACAGAAATCTAATTTCTGGCCAAACCTGGGATGTGCAAAACACTAGGCAATGTTCTAATCCTTCCATCTATGAGCCTCAACTTGAATTTTCCTCATTCTATGATTCTGGTTGTAGAATCATCACCTAAGAAAACATTACCTCCATCATACCTTTTATATTCACATAATTTTCAGTTAAAACTCCCTATGTAAACGATTCCAACATGATTTATTTGGTTGTATGTTTTAGAGAATTGGCTCCACATTGCCCATATCACCCTTCTACCTTTTTCAATATTCCAACAAGGCACACATATATTTTTAAGTTAAAGAAATATTTGTAAATAGTTCTAGATCCAAATGTTTAGGGATCTAGTACTATCTCCTATAAAATCTCTTTCTTTGTAAACAATTATAAATATGTTATGATTTCTATTTCAGGGGGGCAGCAAGAGAGAAAGAAGAGTGTAATACCCTAGGCCGAGCCCCTGTGAAATGTAATGATGTTTGTAGGCTGGTGAGCCAAGTGTTGATAAACTAGTAGGCTTCTGTGTTATTAGGCTAGAGAGCCTAGGCATTAAAGGCCATAAGCTTGATTTTTGTATATGTAATTATGCATATCATTAATAAAATTTATACATCACTACATGTAGACTGACCACGAAGAAAGAGTGGTGGGGGACAAAGATCCACTAGGCTAGGTAAGGGAGAGGGGGTTGAGAGGTTGGAAATAGGGGCTAAGCTTAAGGGATTAAGACCAAGAGAATACTAATTTTGTAATACCCCAGGCCGACCCCTTCTGAAATGTAATGATGTTTGTAGGCTGGTGAGCCAAGTGTTGATAAGTTGGTAGGCTTATGTGTTATTAGGCCAAAGAGCCTAGGTGTTAAAGGTCATAAGCCTTATTTTTGTATATGTAATTATGAATATCATTAATAAAATTTATACATTGTTGTGTGTAGACTGACCATGATGAAAGAGTGATGGGGGACGAATATCCACTAGGCTGGGTAAGGGAGAGGGAGCTGAGAGGTTGGAAAGAGGGGCTAAGCTTAAGGGCTTAAGTCCAAGAGAATAATAATTTATTATTATTCCAAAAGCTGATTAGAAGGATATGTTTTTATCCTAAGCTCCTTTTGGAGGACCGGGGACTTCCAAATGGAAAGGAATGTGCTTCATGGGTGACATGTGTCGGCTTAGGCACATGCAGTTTAAGCTAAAAAGTCAGCTTGTTGGGGGGGGTTCTCTTCCCATTCTCCCATCCTTCACCTAACGCGTTTGGCCTCCATTGTTGACCTTTGCATCTTTCACGCACCTTTGAAATCAGTAACCCGTGAAGCTGCCCTGTGTTTTCCTATGAAGCCCAACATATCTATACGTTACAAATTGGTATCAGAGATAGTTGAGCTAAGTGAATTGTCTGATTAGTGGCATTGCCTGACCTGTTGGTCACTGGGAACGTTACAAAGAGGATTGGAATTGTGAGCATAGTATAGTTGAACACTTTGTGATCCTTTATTTTGAGCAAATCAATGATAATATAAAAACTACAATACCTTTGTTTCCCCCAACCTGTAAATATAATTATATTTTTCTAAAAGACTATGGACAGACTGGTTATGTGTGGATTTTGGAGTTGATGAACTTTTTCTATAGAAGATAATGTAAATATTTTTGTTATTAAATAGAATGGAAATTTTTTCACAACTGTTGAAGGCGTTGCCAATGCATATTATGATGCATTAGAGAGGATGTTGAGGGGAACCAATAATGGTTGAGATAACGCCTGATATGCCAGTACTCTACTTGATTTAAATTTCTTAGACAAAAAATAGTCCTCTATCCTAGAGAATTTAATTACCATTCAATATGGTAGTTGGGAAGTCTTCCTCAAGAGTCAATGAGGAGGTGGGAAGAGTACCCCATCTGGAAACTTCCTAATCTGAACTACAAATTAGGAAATGGACCCATGGAATATTGTTGTAGAAGGTAATAAAATAAAGGAAAATCATGGGTAGAGGGAGAGGATGCACATGAATGGGTTTAGTGGTCATATCTGAAGAAGAAAAGGGTGTGCAACTCTCTGGTTGGGAGGATCAATGAGGATATAAATTGTTTTGGGTACATGAACTATTGGGAAGCATTTTCTAATCAAGCTGATAAACATGGCTATAAAGAAGTTGAGTGATTGAGTGAGAAATCACAACATACCCCCTTGCTTGGTGGATAGGAGACTAGACTGCCTAATTCATGTGGGAGAAGGAGAGTAACCTTCACCCCTTGTTTTTGTTGAGAAAAAGAAGAACCTATCTCTCATGGAATCATGATCTAGATAGGGGGTGGATATTTCTAAAATACACCAAGAGAAATTGTGCCTATGGTTGGGTGGAAAATGGAACACCCTTCAACAACTACCAAGTATTTATAAGTTTTAGATAAGTGTTTTTTCTGAGTTTTGTATTGTCCTGACTGGTTTGTGTTATAATATGGATTTCATGGATGATTGCACAAATTATTATCCTTTTTAAATGGTGAAATTTGTGACTTTGATTGTTTGACTTGCTGGGAAATCTGAAGTAAAGTTTTGAAAACCATAATTTTGTTGTTGGTTTTCTGCCTGCCCCTGTCTAGAAAAATAAAGTTGTTAGTAATGGGTTTATATTCAAATTTGGACTAGAGTGTTGGTTGATTACCTCTAGTAGTCTATATGAACTAATACTCAAATAATAGTAAAATCAAGCCACTATAGCCTTCACAAAAAAAATTGGTGATTAGGAAAATGCAAATTTCTATTAGAAACTCGAAGGATGGGTAATTGGATTTGGCCTCTCTGTTGGTTTGAAAAATCTACTAGACTCAAAACTTGAAGGAATATCAGAACCCTATTGACATTAAGAGAGTAACCCACACATCAAAGAAGAGGAAACATATTAAGAAAAAAAATACATTAGGAAAGGATTGAGAATGCACTTTAGGTTTCTAAATTTGAAATAAAAATGAAATTTAGAAATTGACATATTCTGGATAACTCAAATTTCCTTTAAATTTGGTAAGAAACAAATTCTACTTGGAATTACATGGTAAATTTGATGTCCAAGGAGAAATATTTGGGAATAATGACTTATCCCTAAAAATTAGTAAATAAATGCTTGTAATTAGGAGATTGGTAAATTTTTGGCAAAAATATGAGTTTTTCTATGGAGGATTTTTACTTCCAAGACATGTAATAATGTTGGACAACAAATTCAACAAATAAATTACACAAATTTGTAAATATAAATGTGCAATTCTATGTTTTCTGGACAAAGTTGAACAATGTTAAAGTTTGGTAAAATTCCTAATTTACCATTTAAATATTCTAATATTTGAATAACAAGAATTACAAATTTACATATTAAATCTATGAATTTCTACCTAGTGCGTGAGTAATGGAGGTTTGGAATTTCTTTCCTTATGATGTAAAGGATTTAAGTGTGCTAAGTTTACCCAAATTCATAAGTCACACTCTACACAATCCACCTTGTGCTCCTGGAGGAATTTCCTGAGAATGTGTTTTATTTTAAAGTATGGAAAGTTATAATATTTCCTTTTTCTCTTTTAAAGTATAAAATTAATTATAAAAAAAAATTCTTTCAAAGTATGGCCTATGGTATTGACGTTAAATATTATATGAGCATTAAATATTTATACCATACCTCTTTTGGAGTCGATCATTCAGAGGTTTGAGACGGGAGAATGGAAGTAAAGTACGAAAACATCGGGGCAATGGACTATGCATATGAGACTTTAAATAAATTATAATATAATATTCTCTGTTTCAAGATTGGCCATCAGAGTGATGAGGGGAGCACACACATTTCAAGAGAGAAGTCCATTCAGAGTTGACCATTCAGAGGTTCAGAGGTTTGAGAGAGATCATACAAATGAAGTACGGAACCTTTAGAGAGATAATGAGAGTGTTAAATAGGTCCCACTGATATATATTTTATAATATTAAATTACTCTCTTATGTGATTTGTAATTGAAATAAATAGAGGGGAGCCCACATTTTAGGAGAGCAGACCTCGGGAAATGGCTTGAGTTGATATAACATGTAATGTGTATAAAATAATACATGAACTCACATTTTCCAAAACCCTTTGCAGTTGATTGTTTAGGAGTTGAATATGGAGAGTTCGGAGTATAACTCTGAAGGGTTCAGAGTACCACTCCAAAGATATAGGAATATGACTCCAAATGTTGAGCATGTTATTTTGAATATTATACTATTGTAAATGAAATATTGCACGTGAAGAAGGTTCAAATTACTTGGAATTAATATGTAATATTAAGTATAATTTAATTCCTTTTCTTTCCCATATATATATATATATATATAATGAATTACATGAGAAATTCAGTTAGAAGTCATAAGCCAAGATCCTTGATTCATATAATAATGAAGGTTAAAAAATTAATCATATTATGGTTTAGTTAATTACATTACAACATAATATAGTTTATGTTGTAATATAATTAATTGGTTTATGAGATAATCTCTACAAGAGTGGTATTTAAATTAATACCGAGACTCTTTTCGGGATGTCGAAATTCCATGGGAAGGAGAGGGAAAGTAAAAACCTCATTAATTACTGGGCCAAGATTATTAGGCTATGAAAAATGTAATTATGGGGATAATTAGTTTGTGGGGAATAATTACCCCTAATGAGTATTAACTAAATAAATACGGAGGAGTAGTATTTTAAGAATGTATTAATTAAGTATCCTAATCAATTTATAGAAAAATGGACAAATGTCAATTTCTAGTCGAGCGAGCTCACGTGATCAATGGTGGTGTGGTGAGACATGATGATTCCATGTGTAGAGTGGATACTAAGCCACATGTCATGTCAAGAGACGAAGTATTGGCGTCATGGATGACGCATCTTGCCAGCAAGGCAACTAGGATTCCCTTATAATAATGGATGTCGGCCCTTGAACAGTTGACAAGTTGAGTGGGGTCTAGTATGATAGGTAAACCTTAGGTTTTGAATAGATATTAATTGTCGGACGAGAGATATTGAGTGCATCAAGACTGTCCATCAAGGAGAAAGGAATATTCCTCGATATCTTGGGTTCGGGGTAGTGAGACTACATGAGCTACTCAAACTCATAAGGGATGGTATTGAAAGGGAATATTCCTTGATACCATATTCATCGGAGGTAAGTGAAAAGTGCATCGGGAGAAGGTCTGAGTGATGATGACTATAGGCCTATGTGGACTAAAGTTCCATCGTGGTAGGCTAGGCTAGTGCCATGTCAGGACGAGGGTGTCGTCACGTCAGTTGGCGCGGATAATGAGATGTTATGTGGAAGCCATGTGGAAGTAAGATAGATGTTTCCCATATAAACCAGAGAACTTGGGAAGGTCACAACTCCCATTCTAGAGCTCGTTTTTGATAAAAAAATATTGTCATTGGCAATTTCTTGATGAGAAAAAGACGATGGAGTTGTGAAGGGAGCAAGTAAGATAGTTTAATTTCAACTCCCCATATCTAAAAGGGATACTTAGGGTTTGGGTGTGTTATAAAAACTCTGTTCCTACATCTTGTGAGTTAGTCCCTATGGTGTTATTGTAGTGTATGCTCAACCAAAAGCCCCCCTGAATTAGGTATGTGTTGTAGATTAGTTAATTTTACTTTAGCATTTACAGATTGTTTCTAGATTTAATTTAATTTCCATATTTAATTATTGTTAGTCTAAGTGATTAATCCTTGTAATAGATAATTATTTTACATCTTAACAGTATGGTTTGATGATAGAGCTATAGGAGTACCCAAATCTTCTTGTTGATTAAAACAATTTGCACAAATATTGTTACATAAACATTTTGATTTGAAAATAGAACGAAATATTTTAATAAGTGATTTGATCAATTGCAATCTTAATGAATCTTAAGTAGTTGGATCACTTTTGTTGCACTAAGTTTATATGTTTTATTTTCTTTCATTGATTGTGAATGAAATAGACAGATCCATGGATTGATTGGTATAAAAATAAGACTTTTACGTGAGTGATAGCATGAGTATGTTTTACTTTTGAAACATTAAATTTGTGGTATAATGAACTTGCCATAAAGATTATACTAATTATTAATTAGATCCATGGATGAGACCTTAAGTTAAATTTTATTAAGAATTCATAAGTAAATAGTTGTTTTCATTTATTTATTTTCAATTCAATTTAAGTAGTTTGCTAACATTTCTTTCTTAGTGTAGCATATGATCCTTCATATATTTTGCTTGCATCTCATAAGTCTATGGACTAAAGATTGATAATTTCATGTAGTGGAGTTTAATCCATTAAACTAATAGACGACAAGGACAATCAATGCTATTATATTAAACCATCATCAACAACACAAATAATCATTCATGAGTTCAACCTTACCCGACACATGTTGGTTGTGGAGCCTGATTTTATTCATGATTAAGAGGCCTTTGTTTTCAGTTGTATTTATCCCCCATGAAGACTTTACACCCAATAAGAATGTACACTCCTCCACGCGGGGGACTGCAGGGGGTATTTCCCCCCCTGCGGGGCCTAGGGGCAAGCGGGGGTTCAGGGGTGAATCCCCCGAAGGAAGAAATTCCTTGTAAATGTATATTGTAATTTCATAGTAAATATGGACAGTTCATTATAAGGTCACAAATATGATGATAGAAGTTATGTTAGGGTTTTTTTCCTTAGAAGGAAACCCTCTTTTATGAGGGAAATGTATTGTGGCTATGTATCATTTCAAATATTATATTTTGAGTGAGGAGATTGCGAGAGAACGAAGAGGAAGTTACAACGAGTGTGTTGTAGGTTGTATCCCTTCATTTGTTGATAATAATAAAGGAAGAACTTGGCAATTTCTCTGGTGGACGTAGCCCACACTGGGTGATCTGTGTCTCTATTGTATTGTGTATCTTCTTTGTTTTCTTTACGCATTTATTATTTTATTTTATTTCTTTGCAATCCTATTTTTATAATGATTGGTATCAAAGAGAAAGGTAACTCGTAGGAAAAGAGGTTTCCTAGTTTCGAGTGGGAGCAATGGCGAAAGAAGAAAAGCTTAGGGTCACGAAATTTCATAGCCAAAACTAACTGTTATGGAAGATGCACATGGAAGATTATTTATATCAGAAGGATCTATTCCTACCATTGGGTGGAATAACAAAGAAGACGACAGCCATGAAGAATGAATAATGGGAGGTTCTTGATAGAAAGGCACTAGGAATGATACATATGAGCCTGACAGCGTCAGTGGCTTTCAATATTTCGAAAGAAAAGACAACAAAGAAGCTGATGGATGCATTGGATAAACTATATGAAAAACCCTTGGAATCCAATAAAGTATTTCTAATGAAGAGATTATTTAACATGAATATGTCAGAAGGTGGGTCTGTTGCAGATCATTTAAATGAATTTAATACGATTACTAATTAACTAAATTCTATAAAAGTGGACTTTGATGATGAGGTCATGGCTCTTCTAATCTTGTGCTCATTGCTAGAAAGACGAAATGGCTTGGTCATGGATATAAGTAACTATGTATGTGGTTCAAACACTCTAAAATTTGATGATGTTGTTGGTGTTATCCTTAGCGAGGAAATGCGATGGAAGAGAACATGTGAGACATCAAGTAATGTGTTAAACATGGAGAACAGGGGAAGACAAAAGGATAGAGGAAAGGGCTAAGGGAACCATGGGAATTATAGGAAGGGAAGATCCAAATCTATAATTGGAAAGATAGAGTGTTAGAATTTCATAAATAAAGGACATCTGAAGAAATATTGCAGAGATCCAAAAAAACAAAGAGATGGACAACATGAGAAAAACCAAGAAGCAAATGTAACATGTGATGTGTTACAAGATGCTTTGATTCTTTCTATAGATAATATTTATGAGTCTTGGGTAGTAGATTCAAGGATTCATTTCATGCCACACCCCATAGTAAACATTTTCTAGATTATGTTCAAGGTGATTTTGGACAAGTTCATTTGGGTGATGATGCACCATGCAAAATTGTTGGAATGGGAAATGCAAAAATTAAAAAAAAGGAATGGAAACCAATGGTTGTTTAAAGAGTTAAGATATGTTCCAGATCTAAGGAAAAATCTAATTTCAATATGGAAGTTGGAAAGTGAAGGTTGTATATCCATATTTACAGATAAGGTGTGGAAGGTCACCAAAGGATCATTGGTGATAGAAAAAGGAGAGAAGGTAGGTGTTATCGCTGAAATTTCGTTCACAAAATTACATGAAAATGATTATAGAAATACAATAGTTCCAAACACCTATTAGTTCACCTGCAACACCAAAAATTCGTTTCCAAAAGGCAAAAACTATACAACTGGCCAAAAAATGACATGCGTTGAATCACTAAAGGAAGCACGTGGGCCAAAGAAGCCCATAGAGCACTATTGGCAGCCCAACGATTTTCTTAACTTTGTCAATTAAACGATCTATATAGCTGCCTAACTAAGGTCATGAGTTTTTATCACTCTTCATGAGCAGTTTCCGAAACGACAGTTGCAAGTTGTGGCTTTTACCTATTTGTCTATTCATGATTTGTTTTCATGATTGAAAGCATGAAAACTTGCGACTGTGATTACCATTATGTTTAAAATTTCATTGAAGGAAAATTGTTTATATAGTTTATTATGGAGTTTTGATTCCTTCCCATGAAGATGTTACTCTCTTTGTTCTGATCCTTTTAATTCCAAGCATGCTTAAGAGATTGATGGTTTTATGAGCAAAGGACCCCCATGATTTGAATTTTTTGTATGGTTTTGGTTTGATTCTTGGATACGTTTCTTTTTCAAAACTTTTGATTTTTCGAATATTGACTTACCCAAACTTTGTGATCAAACCCATGATGAGTGCACTTATTTTCATTTTAACGCTTTGGTCCTAGATTGTACTGAATGCAAAGGTGGCATACGATTTGCAGTCTGCCATCATTTCTAAGTATGGCCTTGGGCTTCGCAAACCTCCTTTTCATGTATTTCAATTAAACATCCATCCCATCGTATGAGTCTTTACAACGTTCATTATTGGGCTCGGGGTTATGGCTCTGTTTTGTTGTTTTGTTTTCACAAAACCCCCCTGTATGATGTGCTTGTTTGATTACCCTCTCATCCAGTATGGCTCCTATCGTGAGAATTGAACCAAACGGTATCCAAACCCTGCTCTTATACGATGATGCCAGAGGAGATTTGGAGAGAAGTGGCTGACTTGTTTTCATTAGGAAGTTTCAGGGTTTCAATTTACATGTTGCCAAAGAATTCTTTTTCTCCTTTGATGGTTGTAGAGTGAAAGTTGGTGATGTGCAACTGGAAATTACCGAAGAGTTTCTAAGTCAAGCCACAGGGTTACTAGCAAGCGGTCAAAGATGGTTTAAAAACACAAAAGTGGAAGAAGTTCCTTGGACCCTACTGTTTACATATCGGAAAATAACAAGATTTGATAATGGTATGCCTATTTCATTCCTAAAATCTTGGTGGCATGATTTGCTCGCTGTGGTAAAGCAATTTGTTACCTGTGAGGGATGTTTCGGGCTTGTATTTTTGTACCATTTGCATCTGCTTATGATTTTTATGGGTTTCCCTTTGAATATGCCATATTAATTACTCAAGAGTCTTTATAAAATGGGAAAAAAATACAAGAAACACTGGTCAGACTCTAGCCTTTTTCATCACGGCCTAGTTAAAATCCTGCTCATACATCAATTAGAGTCACAGAATAACAGTTGGGATTCGTTCCTAACCCGAAATGGTTATGGTAACCCTGAAATGAGGGAGGTAGATAAACTCGTAGTTGAGGAAACCCTTGTCCACCTGACGACATCCCTCTCACCTCCCCAGACTTGTGTCTCTTTCCCTAATAGTGAACCCTTGATCAATCTAGAGGTCATTGAAAAGGCCTGTCAACAAATTACACATCCAAATGACTGTGTTAAAAATGTAAAGAAACCTATAGGAAAGAGATCTAAGGGTAATATTGATATCAATTTTAAAAACAAAAGAGTTGGTAGGCTAATTTCTAGGAGACTTTGTAACAAGTCGAGTTCTCATCCGAGTTCAATCAGTATGATTGAATTTCATGAAAGATCAAACTCTGAAATCGAGAGGTTTCTCACTGTAGAAGACTTTCAGTCATTCGAGACGCACGCTGATCGACCCTATAACTTTGTCGATAATTTACCTCCCTGTTTGAAAGACAATCTAGAGTTTCTTGGTGTGAAGCTTTGCAATGAATCTACTATCTATATGGAGGGTGCTCTGGTCCACAATCTTGTTTGTTCTAATGCAAATGCCACACAGTCAAAGTGTGAGGTGTGTCTATCATGGATTGATAGATATTATACTGATATCCCAATTCTACAGTCACGAGTTAAGGCTTTAAAAGATCAGGTCGATGTTTTAATGAGAGAAAACTTGAGGCTCGAGTTAGTTATTCAAGGCAAGGAAAAACATATGAAGACCACAGGTCATGTGATATTTAAAAATGTTGAGGCTACTACAACCATTTTAAATTCCAAGGTTTCATGATACAATTTGATTTCATGGTTAGAGGTATGATCTCTTAAATTAATAGCATGTTTGTTTCCATTATTAAGTTAGATTATTTGGTTTGTTGAATAAACTATATTTCATTATTAAATTAGATTGTTTTATTCATTAAATAAAATGAGATTTCATTTACTAAAATAACTAGCTACAGAATCACAAGATTATGTAGCCAGTTATGTTAATTCGAATTGTGTAAATTAATGACAGAAAACATATCTGAAATATTTCTATTTTCCTTTTCTTTCAGGATATTCAGGGGTCCATGATTTTAAAATTGATCTGAGGCACTCTTAAGACCTTCCAGTCATATCTATGATGTAGTTTGAATGAACAGAAATGAACTGTTGTTAGTTTTGTAGGATTTAGTAGGATCAGGGTGGTTGCATCCCCCTTTATTTTTAAAATAAATAATTTATCTCAGGAACAAAAACAATTATCTTTCCTGAGGCCTTTATAAACCCATCAATTTTGTAATCAGAGGCATCTTGGCCTGGGGCTGGAGTATGGACAATTACACACAGACTTGAATGGAACATAATGCATATTACAACTTTAGCTTTTGTGTATGATGTTTTAGTTTAAGTTATGTTTATTTTGATGTGATAATAGATGGTGATTGCTTTTGTATTCATTATTTATCATGAGTTGAAATAATTCATTTTTACATGCTGTCCATATGTCATGTTTTAGATGCAATATAGGGTGATCATCGATTCAATTCAAATTATGAGATTTATCTTTGATTTCCTGTTGAATGTTTAAATACAAGTTCTTACAAGAAGATTTATCTCACTGTAGTTACTTGTAAATCATAAGATCACTGTGACTGTCTCCATTATACGTTCTGTTATCAAAACTCAGTTTCCAGAATATTGTTTTTCATTTATTCAGAGCAATCTTAAGATTCGTTGCAGGTTTACTGCTCGGAAAAGGTGGCTGGATATTCTCTATTGTACAGATGTTGGATGCATTAATAGGTTAGTATGTTCTTTTATTTTATTTTCTTTCTTATTATAGAAGTTTTTATATATAGTATAATTTTCACTCTCTATATCTTTCTGTTTAATTAAGTAGTTTAATATTTGATTTTATGAATTCATACAAACAAGAAAACAAACCAAAAACAAATAGTATTTTCGCTTTCTTTATTACTGTCACTAAAAGAACCATTTTACATTCAATTTTTATGAGTTCAGATTAAAACTCGTGATTTATACATATTGTATATATGATAAGATAGAAGTATTATATAAATATTATTTAGATAAACTGTATATATATATTTAGATGTACATATATATTTCAACGATTATTATTTAGTAATTTATTGCATTTCTTTTAGTTATTTTTCGCTTCCCTTAGGACTTTAGATTGGCCAACGGAGCCATTAAACCCGTCAGAGTGAATTAATCCAAATGGCTTGGGTTAATTAGACAACCCCGGACTGGATTCACTCTTCCAGTTGATGAGCGACCAATTTCGCCCGTCAACAAATGGCGCTAGAAGGAGGGCTTGAATACTATTAATGGCATGAGGAGGTTGCAAGACTCCTGCCCCACCTACCCGCTCACCTATAGTAGCAAGAAGTCATTCTGACGACAACATTGTCCCTCAAACAACAACCACATCAAACGACAATCCATGGATCACCATTGAATCAGTAACTCCAAACCCCCCAGGGGTCGACGTACAAGAAATTGTTCATGAATCCCTCATAAGGACGCACAGTGCCTTGGCCCACATTAGACAACTAGGTTGGACTTTGAACCAACCATTAAACTTCTCTGATATCAGGGAGCAACTTGAAGGTATTGATCTTACCCTAAACCCTACGGATCCATATCACATCCTCACTCCTGTAGCAGTACCTTCATCTCCTTCTTCTTCTGGAGAAGAATCATTAGACGAAGGTAGTTCTTTATCTCAGCCTTTGACACCACCCACACCTATGGCCAATCCAAAAAATCCCGCTAGACCTTGGCTCGATCAAGATGCAGTGGCCATACTTGGGCCCCAACATCCTTTGCCTAAACATCCAGAGAAATGGCTCCCTAAATTTGACCTAGATTCCAAGTAGATTGCAGAGGATCATATCAAAAAATTCATGCTGTCCATTAGGCTCTGTAGTGTTGAACACGAAGATGTAGTATGTAGGATTTTTCCCTACACCTTTGAAGGCAATGCCTCTACTTGGTACTTTGCCCAACAAACCCACACCATCATGTCATGGAATAGATTCGAGTCCTGTTTCCTTGAGAAATTTGGAGACAACAAATGCCCTGAATTTCTAGTCATGGAACTCTCTAGTTTAAAGATGAACCCCAAAGAAAAGATAAAAGACTTTAATCAAATGTTCCTAACATTAAAGAATTGAATCCCCACGGACTCGATGCCTTCCGAAAATCTTATCGTCACATACTACATGAAAGACTTACACCAAAACATAGCCATTTGGGTAAAAAGGTCCAAGAAAGCCACATTGTTAGAAGCCTTCGAAGAGGTGAGTCAAATCGAGAAAGATATTCTCAGCCTAAAAGACAATATTTGTAACTAGGCAGAGACTACTTCAGCCTCCAAGAAGAAAATCGAAATTCTTCCTAGACCTCCCCAAAACAAAACTCAATCAGATAGTTCGGATCTAGAAAGCTTGAAGAAGGTCATTCAAAAGTTGTCTAATCAGGTTATAGATTTGAGAAGATTGGCTGAAGAAGCTTATTCAAGCAAAGGGCCTTACAAACCCCCTTTTAGAAAGCCTTTTCCCACAAACTAGCCTAACTCAAATTCTGAAGGCCTAAATCTGGAAAGCTTACAATTTGCTATTCAGATGATTCTAGAGGCACATGATAACTTGATTCCTCCCGATATTCCTGAAGACGTGGTTGAACAAGAGATAGTGGAAGAGGATGAATCATCTCCCAACATTTTCGGACATTTTTCGGATAGCATTTTTCAAGCTAATTTCGAAACAGTGCATCCTTACAATACTAGGAGCAAGACAACAAATAAAGATTCCTCTGAAATCGGAACTAATGCACCTCAAAAACAGTCTAAATCAATTGAAACTAAACAAAATTCAGCAGCCCCAAGTTTAGAGTATGATTTGATTGAGGATCTGAAAAAACTTAGAGCTAATATTTCTGCTTACAAATTATTGAAATTCTCTTTTCTTCTGCAAAATATTGCAGAAAACAACAAAAACAACAATCCAAACAACAACAAAGTTGCTAAAAACAGCCCCAAAACACCTCAAAAGGTCTCTGTCAAAACAATGCCAGAGTATTCTGATAAAAGAGACCTTGCTGTAAAAAGTGTAACAGATGTAGATAAACTAGTTTCAGGGGTTGCGACTAAAAAACAACGAACTTATGCTATTAATACTCGTAGAAATGTCCCACCCTTTTTGTTGACTTTTGAAATTTTCAATAGGAATGTACATAACTGTATGGTAGATTCAGGTGCATTGTCAAACGTAATGCCTTGGTCTATTTGCCAAAAAATTAATGCCGAAGTTCAACCTTCCAGCTTGAAAATTATTCAGCTTGATCGAACTAGTGTTAAAGTAATAGGTGAATTAAAAAATGTGTTTATCAGATTATCATCTAATCCCAAAGTCCATCAAGTTATTGATTTTATTGTCGTTGATATCCCTGAAGTATATGGCTTGTTTTTAAGTAGAGATTGGTCTGAACCGCTACATGGTTATTTTGCAACGGATTGGTCTCACTTGTGGCTACCTGAGAATGGAAAGCCTAACAGAATCAAGGTAAATCGTGAGCCTTATATTAAGTTCATGGTAACCGATTTAAATGATCCTAATGAACCATTCACTGCTTCCACCAATTCACCTGAAATATAGGGGATGGACACTTTTTACGGCAATTTCATGGCTGAAACTTCTACCATTATTGACCTGAAACAATAGTACGAAATTATGACATGCACACAGTCAACAGCCTTCTCCCAGTGGTCACATGCACCTGACAAAAATCAAATCTGGTCTCTTTACTTCGATGGATCTAAATCTAAGGAATGAGCTGGTGCAGGGTGCATGCTCATTGATCCAGCAGGTAACAAAACTTTGATCACTTTCCAGTTAGAATTTGAATGCACAAACAATATGGCTGAATACGAGGTGCTCCTGCAAGGTCTCAAAAAAGCACTAGATTTGAGGATTCAAAATTTGATTGTCTTTGGTGATTCAGAAATTGTGGTTAGACAGGTAAAAAATTCTATCCACTGTTTATCTCCACACCTGAAAAGATATCAGAGTGAGGTATGTAATTTAATGAACACGTTTTCTATGTTTAACATTAATTCTATTCCCAGATTGAATAATTCTGAGGCTGATTTGTTAGCTAATGTCGCCTCAAAAATTTTGCCTGCAGAAGGCCTTTCTTCGAATGCGTTTTCCGTCGAGTTGTTTTTCAGACCATCCGTCCCAGACAACATCACAAATTGGAGAGTCTTCGATGATGATCAACAGATCATCAGTTTTCTACATATGGAAGAGACTTTCCAAGGAGCAGTTATCGATGAAGGTACCCACGACGAAAACCTTCACGATTTGACGGTAATACCAGATCCAAGATCCCCAGAGTCTACATTGGATATGGTAAACTCTATCCCAAAATCTGTGGTTAGATTAGAAAAATTTTATGATCTTCACGATAAATTCAGAAAATCAGTGAATTGTAAAATGAATAGTTCTTCGTTGACACATGAAAAAGTAAATTTAGGAACTAAAGATAACCCACAGTGCATCAATTTGGGGTTGGGATGTTTTGAACAAGAAAAGATAGAATTTATTAAGTTATTTAAGGAATTGAAAGATGTCTTTTCCTGGACATACGATGACCTAAATACCTTTGATCCTAACATCATACAACACATTATTCCCATGAAACCCCAGACCCAACCGTTTCAACAGAAGTTAAGAAAGATGCACCCAAAACTTGAACCAACAGTCAAGAAAGAATTAAACAAACTCTTGAGTGCTAAAATAATATTCCCAGTAAGACATACACAGTGGGTCTCTAATCTTGTCCATGTAAGGAAGAAGAGTGGTGAAATCCGACTATGTGTCGATTTTCGAAATTTAAACCGAGCGTCCGATAAAGACAACTACCCTGTTCCTCCCATGGAACAGATCCTTCAACAAGTATCTAGTTCTGAAATATTATTGCTACTAGATGGTTTTTTCAGGGTATAACCAAGTCCTTATGTCCCCCCCAGACCAGCTCAAAACCACTTTCCGTACTCCATGGGGTACCTACGCTTATAGGAAGATGCCCTTTGGGCTCATAAATGCCGGTGCCACCTTTCAGAGAGCGATGGATATCGCTTTCCATAGCTTAATCAATCAATCTATAGTAGTTTATCTAGATGATGTCACTGTCTTCTCAAAGAATAAAGGAGATCATCTAGCTCATCTAAGATCTGTTCTACAACGATGTCGTAAGTAAAACATTTCTTTAAATCCTAAAAAATCTGTCTTTGTAGTAGAACAAGGTAAGCTCCTCGGATTCATTATATCAAATGAAGGGATGATTATTGACCCTGAAAGGACCCAAGTCATTTCAAAACTTCCCCCTCCCTCTTCCAAAACGTCCATGCAATCTTTCTTAGGTCAGATAAACTTTGTTAGGAGGTTTGTCCCCAGCTTTTTAGAAATGGTTAGACCATGACAAAATTTAATAAAAAAGGATGTAGAATACCATTGGGGACCTTTAGAAAGGCAACCTTTTGACTCAATAAAAAAGGTTATAGTAGACGCTCCTTCTCTAATGAGCCCTGATTTTTCGCGAGACTTCACCCTCTACACATTTGCCTCTGATCGGTCTTATGCTTCTGTCCTAACCCAAAAGAATGCTAAAAACAACGAAGTCCCAATTGCCTTTATGAGCTCTGCCTTCAAGGGAGAAAAACTTAATTACCCAGCAGTAGTTCGACAAGCTTATGCTATTTTTAAAGAGGTAAAACACTTTCGATCTTATCTACTAAAATTTAGGATGAAAATCATTGTCCCTTACCCTACTGTCAGAAATTTGTTAGTGCAGAAAGAACTGGGTGAAAAAAGAGCAAACTGGGTCACATCCTTACAAGAATACGACATAGAAATTACCCCAACGCAAATTGTTAGAGGCCAAGGTTTATGTAAATTGGTTGCTGATTCAACTATAGGACAATAAAATGAAATTGATATGTTAATTAGAGATCAGCATAATAAAAATCAAATCTGTTGTGCACAAAACCTTACTATTCCTTGGTATGACGACATCAAGTTTTATCTTATACATGGATCAGCTCCCCATCACCTTGATCCAAAAAAGAGGAGAGATTTGAGATTAAAATCTTCTTCTTTTCAATTGGTAAACTATATTTTGTTTCGCCAAAATTTTGATGGAATACTTATGCGCTGTCTTGAAAAGGATGAAGCAGAAAAAGTCTTATTGGAATTACATGCAGGGGAAACTGGTGGGCATTTCGGTGGAGACACCACTGCCCATAAAGTATTAAGAGCAGGTTATTACTAGCCTACCCTTTTCAAAGATTCCCATGCCTTATGCCACAAGTGTGTAATCTGTCAAAAGGCATCTGGACGAGTACATAAGTCAGCATTCCTATTGCAACTAGTTTCGGTAGAGTCCCCTTTTTCAGCAATGGGGCCTTGATATTATAGGCCCAATCAACCCTACATCCTCGCAGTAGCATAAATACATCATAATAGCCACAGATTACTTGACCACATGGTTTGAGGCTATACCATTAAAAGTTGTAAACACCAGCTAGGTAATATCCTTCCTGAATTCAAATATTATCACTTGTTTTGGTATTCTTGAATGCCTAGTATTTGATAATGCTTCCTATTTTTCATCTCTCGAAATGAGTGATTTTGCTCTAGAAAAAGGAATAAAATTAAAATACTTTGCCAGCTATTACCCTCAAGGCAATGGTTTGGCAGAATCAACTAATAAAAACTCGATCAAGATCATCAAGAGAACGGTCTTCGAAAACCACAAAAACTGGCATAATGCACTATTTAATGCAATCTGGGCTGATAGGGTAACTCCTAAAACTATTGTTGGTAATTCCCCCCTTTTTTCTCGTTTACGGCAGGGAAGTGATTCTCCCACTGCATGTCCTTCTTCCATCTCTGCAGTTATCACAGAAGATGCAAGAAGAAAACTGTCCTCCCTTGGAAAGTCGGATTAACGCTTTGCTGAAGTTAGAGGAAGTAAGGGCTCGAGCAAAACGAAAATTGGATCAACATCAACTCATTGTCAAAAACTGGTTTGATTCCAATTCTACCTCTGAGAGAAATTTTGAGGTAGGCGATCTTGTCCTTAAGTGGGACAAACCTCATGAGGGGAAAGGAGAACATACTAAGTTTCAAAACCCGTGGTTGGGACCATTTTTAATTGCTGAAAAACTAGGTTCCAGTTCCTTTCGCCTGCAAAATTTAGAGGGACAACCAGATACCTTCCTGGTGAATGGCCAAGCTCTCAAAAAATATTTTACCTGACGACTCTCCCATATAGTTTTTGTAAATATTTTTTGTTTTGGTTTCCTTGTTGTTTGTTTTTCTTGGCTGGTTTGTTTTTGTTTTCATTTCTGTTTATCAATCTTTCTTTTTGAAACAAACATGCCTGCACCACGGGCTATCTCAGACAAAGAAAACATAATACTTCCCCTCGAAAATAGCTGCTAGAAGTTGTCAGAACATTAATTGTTGTATTTCTCTGAAATTGTAGCCTGGTTAAAGATGACTTTTTATTTGAAAGGTGTTTTCTCGGTTTCAATATGCACTTGAAAGTATTCACGACCATCTTTAAAAATATTTTTATGTTGTCCCTGTTCTTTAAGGGAGCAACTCAACAATGTCTCCCTGTTCTTGAAAATTATTTTTATTAATGAACTATTTTTGGATCTTGATGAAGGACATCATGAAATTTTTTAAGGTCTGTGATATATCAAGGTGTGTTAAAAGATAGAATTTTCAGCGTCACCCCACTCTGTTAATATCTTTAAAAAATATGACAGACAACAGTGGGAAGTGTTTGTAAACCCATCGGGACACTGAACAGGTCTGCTGGCAGTGGGTAAATACATGCATGACACCAAGACAACTTCGCTGGGGTACTGAACAGGCCTGCTGGCAGCGAAGCAATGTCAGGTAAAAGAAAATTCTCAGATATGAATTTTGTTTTGGCCCTAAGCATCCTTCATTCTGATATGAAATTTGTTGACAAGATATAGACGTCAGAGTGGGTTAATTGACATCCTTGTCGAGGCTATGAACGCCTACTGGCAGTAGTGGCCCTGTCAATAGTATTGGAGACATTAACTTAAACATCATGGTTTTCTTTTGCCAAGTTTGTCACCAGTTTTAGTTTCTTTAAAAACAAAAGTTATCTAAAACTGGATTGCGTCATGATTATTTAAGATGTTCAAATGAATTTTCAGTTGTTCTTCGATTTGAAGTTTTTCATATTTCTCTAACCTGAACTCATTYGTATAACAGAGATAACTGCTTCTCCCAGCATGTCGCCATTGTTGGCAGCCCAACGATTTTCTTAACTTTGTCAATTAAACGATATATATAGCTGCCTAACTAGGGTCATGAATTTTTATCACTCTTCATGAGTAGTTTCTGAAACGAAATTTGCAAGTTGTCTCTTTTCCCTATTTGTCTATTCATGCTTTGTTTTCATGACTGAAAGCATGAAAACTTGCAACTGTGATTACCATTATGTTTTAAAATTTCATTGAAGGCAAATTGTTCATATAGTTTATTATGGAGTTTTGATTCCTTGCCATGAAGATGTTACTGTCTTTGTTCTGATCCTTTTAATTCCAAGCATGCTTAAGAGATTGATGGTTTTATGAGCAAAGGACCCCCATGATTTGATTTTTTTGTATGGTTTTGGTTTGATTCTTGGATACGTTTCTTTTTCAAAACTTTTGATTTTTCGATTATTGACTTACCCAAACTTTGTGATCAAAGCCATGATGAGTGCACTTATTTTCATTTTAACGCTTTGGTCCTATATCATACTGAATGCAAAGGTGGCATACGATTTGCATACTGCCATCAATTCTAAGGATGGCCTCGGGCTTCACAAACCTCCTTCGCATGTATTTCAATTAAACGTCCATCCCATCGTATGAGTCTTTACAACATTCATTGTTGGGCTCGAGGTTATGGCTCTATTTTTTTTTCACAAAACCTCCCTATATGTTGTGTTTGTTTGATTACCCTCCCATATAGTATGGCTCCTATCATGAGAATTGAACCAAATGGTATCCAAACCTTGCTCTTATACAATGATGCCAGAGGATATTTGGAGAGAAGTGGTTGGCTCGTTTTCATTAGGAAGTTTCAGGGTTTCAATTTACAGGTTGCCCAAGAATTTTCTTTCTCCTTTGATGGTTGTAGAGTGAAAGTTGGTGATGTGAAACTGGAAGTTACCAAAGAGTTTCTAATTCAAGCCACAACGTTACCAGCAAGYGGCCAAAGATGGTTTAAAAACGCAAAAGTGGAAGAAGTTCCTTGGACCCTGCTGTTTACATCTCATAAAATAACAAGCTGTGATAAAGATATGCCCATTTCATTCCTAAAATCTCTGTGGAATGATTTGCTCGCTGTGGTAAAGAAATTTGTTACYTGTGAGGGACATTTCGGGCTTGTATTTTTGTACCATTTGCATCTACTTATGAGTTTTATGGGTTTCCCTTTGAATATGCCATATTACTTACTCATGAGTCTTTATAAAATGGGGAAAAGATTCAAGAAACACTGGTTAGACTCTATCCTTTTTCATCACGGCCTAGTTAAAATCCTGCTCATACATCAATTAGAGTAAAAAAATGACAGCTGGGATTCGTTCCTAACTCAAAATGGATAGGGTAACCCTGAAATGAGGGAGGTAGATAAACTTGTAGTTGAGGAAACCCTTGTCCACCTGACGACATCCCTCTCACCTCCCCAGACCTGTGTCTCTTTCCCTAACAACTAACTCTTGATCGATCCAGAGGTCATTGAAAAGGCCTGTTAGTAGATTACACATCCAAATGACTGTGTTAGAAATGTAAAGAAACCTACAGGAAAGAGATCTAAGGGAAATATTGATATCAATTTTAAAAACAAAAGAGTTGGCAGGATAATTTCTAGGAGACTTCATAACAAGTCGAGTTCTCATCCGAGTTCAATCAGTATGATCGAAGTTCATGAAAGCTCAGACTCTGAAATCGAGATATTTCTCGCTGTAGAAGACTTTCAATCATTCAATCCGCACCCTGATCGACCCTATAACTTTGTTGATAATTTACCTCCCTGTTTGAAAGACAATCCAGAGTTTCCTGGTGTCAATCTTTGCAATGAATCTACTATCCATATGGAGGGCATTCCGGTCCACAATCTTGTTTTTTCTAATGCAAATGCCACACAGTCAAAGTATGAGGTCGGTCTGTCATGGATTGATAGATATTATACTGATATCCCAATACTACAGTCACTGGTTAAGGCTTTAAAAGATCAGGTCGATTTTTTAACGAGCGAAAACATGAGCCTCAAGTCAGTTATTCAAGGCAAGGAAAAATGTATGAAGACCATAGGTCATGTGATATTGAAAAACATTGAGGCTGCTACAGCCATTGTAAATTCCAAGGTTTCATGATACGATTTGATTTCATGGTTAGAGGTATGATCTCTTAAATTAATAGCATGTTTGTTTCCATTTTTAAGTTAGATTATTTGGCTTGTTGAATAAACTATATTTCATTATTAAATTAGTCTATTGTATTCATTAAATAAAATGAGATTTCATTTACTAAAATAACTAGCTACAAAATCGCAAGATTCTGTAGCCAGTTATGTTAATTTGAATTGTGTAAATTAATGACAGAAAACATATCTGAAACCTTTCTATTTTCCTTTTCTTCCAGGATATTTAGGGGTCCGTGATTTCAAAATTGATCTGAGACACTCTTAAGACCTTCCAGTCATATCTATGATGTAGTTTGAATGAACAAAAATGAACTGTTGTTAGTTTTGTAGGATTTAGTAGGATCAGGCAGGTTGCATCCCCCTTTATTTTTGAAATAAATATTTGATCTCAGGAACATAAATAGTTATCTTTCCTGAGGCCTTTATAAACCCATAATTTTTGTAATCAGAGGCATCTTGGCCTGGGGCTGGAGTATGGACAATTACACACAGACTTGAATGGGACATAATGCATATTATAGCTTTAGCTTTTGTGTATGATGTTTTAGTTTAAGTTATGTTTATTTCGATGTGATAATAGATGGTGATTTCTTTTGTCTTCATTATTTATCATGAGTTGAAATAATTCATTTTTACATGTTGTCCATATGTCATGTTTCAGATGTAATATAGGTTGATCATCGATTCAATTCAGATTATGAGATTTATCTCTGATTTCCTGTTGAATGTTTAAATACAAGTTCTTACAAGAAGATTTATCTCACTGTAGTTACTTGTAAATCATAAGATCACTGTGACTGTCTCCATTATACGTTCTGTTATCAAAACTCAGTTTCCAGAATATTGTTTTGCATTTATTCAGAGCAATCTTAGGATTCATTGTAGGTTTACTTCTCGGATAAGGTGGTTGGATATTCTCTATTGTACAGATGTTGGCTGCATTAATAGGTTAGTCTGTTCTTTTATTTTATTTTCTTTCTTATTATAGAAGTTTTATATATAGTATAATTTTCACTCTCTATATCTTTCTATTTAATTAAGTAGTTTAATATTTGATTTTATGAATGCATACAAACAAGAAAACAAACCAAAAACAAATAGCATTTTCGCTTTATTTATTACTGTCATTAAAAGAACCATTTTACATTCGATTTTTATGAGTTCAGATTAAAACTCGTGTGCAGGTTTACTTCTCGGATAAGGTGGCTAGATATTCTCTATTGTACAGATGTTGGATGCATTAATAGGTTAGTCTGTTCTTTTATTTTATTTGCTTTCTTATTATAGAATTTTTTATATATAGTATAATTTTCACTCTCTATATCTTTCTGTTTAATTAAGTAGTTTAATATTTGATTTTATGAATGCATACAAACAAGAAAACAAACCAAAAACAAATAGCATTTTCGCTTTATTTATTACTGTCATTAAAATAACCATTTTACATTCGATTTTTAAGAGTTCAGATTAAAACTCGTGATTTATACATATTGTATATATGATAAGATAGAAGTATTATATAAATATTATTTAGATAAACTGTATATATATATTTAGATGTACATATATATTTCAACAATTATTATTTAGTAATTTATTGCATTTCTTTTAGTTATTTTTCGCTTCCCTTAGGACTTTAGATTGGCCAACGGAGCCATTAAACCCGTCAGAGTGAATTAATCCGAACGGTTTGGGTTAATTAGACAACCCCGGACCGGATTCACTCTTCCAGTTGATGAGTGGCCAATTTCGCCCGTCAACAAGCACACAATGCACCATATGCGTGAATGTGTACGAAAAAATCCATGCACTCCTGTGAATGGTGCATTTATGGTTCTTGTCAGCCCCTCAACTACTTATGGACTAGCTCCAAACTTTATTTGACCCTCATATCTGAGCTGAATTCAAATGAGGGGTTGGTCAAGGACCAAAGGGTGCCCTAAAGGGCCCCTTGTTCACACCAAGAACCAATTGAACAATGCCTTGAAAGAATGATGTAAATGGAGGCCATGGGTGCACTAATAATTTAAGATTTATGTAGTGTTTTTATGCTTCCACAATCCTCCCTTGAGAATCCTATTTTCTCCTTGGATCATTTTAGCAACATTCCAATAGGCCATTCCACTCACCTCTTGAGGGAATAGGCTTGGATTTCTTCACCATTTGCTTTCTAGTTTATCATTGTAAGAAGAGATATCCAATAGGGAACTCAAGATCCCTCCAGAGGAGCAAGAGGGGATCCATAAGTCCTCCTTTATCTATGGTGTTTTTCCAACTAATATATTTATCCATTGGTGGCATAATCTTGGTCATTTGGTTGATTGATTTTGGTTCAAAATTTCTTATGCATTGTAGTTTTATTTCCTTAGTTGTTTTTAGATTATTTACTTGTTTATTTCATGTTCTTGGATTATCTAACCCATGCAATAACCTCTATCTTGTCTAGCAGGCCCAACTAGACTTGTAAGTGCCCTTGTTTTGATCACCCAAGTGATGAAACAGACACAACAGATTGGTGACAATATTGGGGATAAGGTATCAATTTCCTCCCTATTTGGGATTTTAGAGAGCTTTTCCTTGCAGAAACCATAACCAACCTAACCTTACTTGTCAAGAGCTAAGTTTGGAGTTGGAGGAGGAGAATTTCACTCAAAATCCACCCCCCCCGACACGTATCAGAACGTGCGTGGGTATTTCATCCCACTGACACACATTCAGAGCATTGTGGGCCCAAAGTACTTTTGTTCTCTATGCATTCTGTGCATTGTATGCCAAAAGGTCTTCTGTTCTTTGTGCACTATGCACCCACTGCACATCTATCTGAACTGTAACCCACACACCTATATAGAGTTTCAAAATTGTAAGAGTTTTTGTGATGATTTGAAGGCCCATAACCTTCAAAATCTTGATTTTATGCAATTTGTAAATGCACTACAATCAGATTCCTTTCCCACATGAAAGGTTAGTCAAACATAGACACTTAGGGGGTAAAAAGAACCACATTTATCATTTTTTTCTTTGGTTTCCACATGGATGGCTTGTTTTGATTGTAAAAGTTAAGTTGAGATTCTTTACTATCACATATAAAAACACTTGCATTGGGACCAAAAATCAACTTTAATCATTGAGTATGCTCTTCTCTCGCACCACAGAGTGATCTTAAGAATCATAAAGGTGGTTAAGGGGAGATTTCATCTCCCTTAACAAACATTTTAGGAGAGGACAAAGTCCCCCTAGGGCTCCTCTTAGTTTCTTTTAAATCATCTTAAATTTGTAAGGGCCCATACATGCCCACATGTTGCAAACTTAATATGGTTTTTTAAGAATTACTTTCTTAGTTTACATCATCAGGAGAGTTTAAAGATCAAAGTAATGGACCCATACAGGCCCACATGCTTACAATCTAGGATAGTTTTTTGAAGCTTTCTTAGTATAAACCACATTAGGGAGTTTAACAGATTGGTAAGGACCCATATGTTCACATGCTAGTTCTTTAGGGATTTTAAAATTCCACAAGGTTGTACCAATAACATCTAGTAAGATAGGTAACCAAGATTTGTAAGGACCATAGGAAGTCCACATGTTGCAAATTTACACCTAACTTATTAAAACTTGGCACATTTTATCACTTTCTCATAGAAAAAATCACTCCTCACTCACATAATTTCATCTTGAATTGTGGAGATTGAAGTAGGTTTTCTCCAAAAGAATTCTAAAACATCCAACTATTTCTTGAAGAAATTATCCACAACCGCTTAATTCAAACGCGATTGGTTCACACCCCCAATCTCTCAACCCACCACATCTAAATTTTTTCTAAAAAGCCACTAAGTTTTCCTCCACAGGAGATGCCAAAATAATTTTTTTAGTTGAGGTAGGATATCAGGGGTAGGCATCCAAATAACCCCCCGTTATCTGGTTCTCACATTTTCAAACATTAGAAGTTGACAAATAGGGAACTTTAAAATCCTCCAAGTCAAATGTTCCTAACACCATAAGGCATGGAGATACCCATGAAGGGTTGAAGGCCAAGGTCCATTTGTTTTGTGCGTCCCTCCTTGAGTCACCCAACTCTTGGAAGGGATCCATCCCGTGACCCATTTCTGAGGCCGAAAATCTAAATGTCGCACTTTGACTGAGGTACCTAGTTGCCAAATTTAGGACATCTACCCAGGTGGCAATTGTGGGCTGCAATTGCACCTTGATCATATTTTTTGTGGCTATTTGGAAATATTTCCATATCTTTTGGGATATGCACCTTCTACCCCTCATTATAATTGATTATTTCATCCTTCACTAGTTCCTCTTTCGATGGCTTCAGACCCCACTATTGAGTGCTCTTGGAAGGTCCAGTGCTATTTGAGAGGAAGGATGATACATATTTTTAGGACATGAGCATTTGTTTTCTTTGTTCTACCACGTGGAAAAAATCCACCTACCCACATGTATGCTTATTTTTTATTTATGTATGATGCTCATTTGATTACATGCGATTGTGAGATATATTGTGAAAGGTAAAAATTATAAAAGTCTCTTGTTCATTTATTACTCTCATCACCATTTGCACACATTCACTTTGCTAGTCAGACATCATAGGGGACCCACATAATCCCCGTCATTCCAGATTCTTGTAGAATCTCCCTCGTATTCTAGGAGGAGTTCCTAGTCTTTCCAACTCATCGGCTCAACCATCTCACACCCCTGTGAGTGCCACTATTCTAAGATCAACTTTGCTTCATTCCACATTACTTGGGTCCACTTCCCAAGGCCATCCATTCACTATCTCTTCTTCACAAGGAGGTGGGGGGAAAACTTCTTCTCAAGGGAGAAGTACAACCCCACCAAATCCCCCTCAAGGGTCAGGTCCACTACCTGCTCACACCATGGCTAGAAATAATACTCCACCACCACCCCCCATGCCATATTTGGCATCCCTCAACATTCCTAATTTTAGTAAAATCATGAATGAACCTATATTGCATGACCCCACATGGCCCAATATGCCTACCAAACTACCTTCAGACATTCCCAAATTTGAAGGAAAATTGGGAGAACATCCCACCAACCATGTCATGAACTTCCACTTATAGTTCTCTTCAAACATTATCATGGATGACTCCATCCGATTAAGCTTATTTTAGTGCACACTCACTGGTCCATCATCCAAATGGTATGTGGATGAAAAATCAAGGTCCCATGTGACTTTTGAATCCTTGGCCAAAGCATTCTTGGCCTTCTTTCAACTACCAATTCATCATGAAACTGGTCTAGAACTGCTCTTTGAGTGAAAACAAACCTCAACTACACATATTGCTAACCACATTCACGAATGGCGTCAACGACGTAGTTTATGTAAAGCAGAAACCGCTAAAGAACAATGTCTTGATTGGTTTCTCAAATCACTCGTCTCTACAATTTCCAAAGATGTGGCATTTCCATAAAACAATCTATATTTTCTATTTCCTGGTTCTCCATAGCCAGTTTGTCCTCCATAAGGACAACCACACACTGACATTAAATTTTTTCAGCCCTCTCCCATTTAACAATTTCACACTTTTGAACAGTTGAATACAGAAAATATGTCCCATTAGCTGAATAATTCCAAGAATAAAGGGAAAAAATGAAACAATAATAACCTAGGAGAAGGGGGAAATAACCCCCAACAAAACCAACCTGTTGGGGGAAACCAGAACCAGGGTACCTAGAACCTCCAAGGGGACAATAAAAACAAACGTCAAGGGAGGAAAAACAAAAACAACCTCCATAAAAAATTCCCTTGTGCTCTTTGCGATGAGCATGGCCATTATAGTCACCATTTCCCCCAAATTGTCGAATTCAAATGGATAAATGATGCAATGAACGTACCACGTCCTCCAATGCCACCTGCCCCTCAGAAGGCCCCACAATAGTATTTTCTACAACCACCCCCGAACATGTTGAAAAAATCTATTCCACACAAAGGTGTGATGAATACCCAACAGGAGATACATCCTGCCCCACCACAAATGGGACAGTATCAAAACCCTGGAAATCTGACAGATCCCAATATCCTCCTCACTAGGGAAGAAGAAATTCTTCTACAAATGTGCGGTTGTCAATACAATGCGCCCCTTGAATCTACTCCCACCAGTTCATAAGAAACTCCAACTATAGTAGAACAATCCTTGATGATTCCACTCCCTAACACTGAACCCACCATTCATATCCCTTACATCCCATTACAATGGAATGTCAACAACCCTCAAGCTAGGGCGACACATAATTACAGTGTGGTCGATGGCTTGGCACAGTCCCCTGGAGCCATGTTGGTATTGGAGGTCCTCCAAACCTATCCAACTCAATGGAAATACTTTNAGTAGAACAATCCTTGATGATTCCACTCCCTAACACTGAACCCACCATTCATATCCCTTACATCCCATTACAATGGAATGTCAACAACCCTCAAGCTAGGGCGACACATAATTACAGTGTGGTCGATGGCTTGGCATAGTCCCCTGGAGCCATGTTGGTATTGGAGGTCCTCCAAACCTATCCAACTCAATGGAAATACTTTCTTTCTACCTTGGGGGTAGTCGACCCAGTTGATACTAGACTCATCGCATTTGATCTAGATTGTGGGGAACCTCATCTTCCCACTTTGGTAGCTTTCCAGATACCAATAGAGATTCAGAACATCATGGTTCATCAATGTATCATTGATGAAGGCACATCCACATGCATCATGTCCAAAATTGTATGGAAAAAGTTGGCTCCCCTGAGCTAGTACCATCCGCCATCACTTTGAGATCTTATGATGATCAACCATCCTCCCCTGAAGGGCTCTTTCAAAATGTCCCTGTTGAACTCAGGGGGAAAACCATCCTTATCAACATTGAGGTTATCTATGCCCCACTCAATTAAAACATATTTTTTGGACATAGCTACATGTACACTATGAAGGTAATGGCCTCTTCCTTGTTTCGAATGATAATGTCCCCCCATAATGGGAAAATCATCACCATCGACCAAGTTTCACATTACGAGCCTAACCACTCATCCAACATCGATAACATCTTATCTCTTGTCCACACTAGTTCCGAGGCATATCCACTCATGGATATGGGCCCTAGAATTTTCAAGGACCCATCCTTGCTGGGGGAATACCATGGAGAACCACCTCTCATACACCCCTCAACACAAATGTGTGTCGTATATTCTGATGGAACTGAAACCAGAGATACCATTCCTCCCATCGAGGCTTCTCCACCCCTCGAAGTTCCACCAGTTAAATAAATTATACCTCAGGAATTACCTGAGAACCCTACAACACCACTTATCCATGATTTCACCCTTCCCTAGAGGAAAATCACAGTTTGAGAAACAATCCACCAAGCCATTACTCAAATTCTGTTCTTATACCTCCATCGGGAGTAAAAGATTTTTAGGTAGCCACAATTCTTACCCTTCACAGCATGGTACTCTCCATTCTGGTATGATATCTACACCCACCCATGATGGTTCCTCAACCATCCCTCCCTCTCCAATCATAGGGAATCCTGATGCAGATTCCAGTACTAACTTCAGCCACACCACCCTCACCTCCAATTGCCAACACCACCACTACGGCTGGGGGAAAACGAAAGAAGAAATAGCCCACCACTCCACTTCCTCCCTGAGTTCAACCTCCTTGCGCACTCTGTGTGAGAGAGGGACACCCCACTAATAGATGTCCTTCTCTCCCTGAGTTACACAATCTGATCCAAATCCCTTAAGCAACCACATCGCTCATAGCTCCACCAAGCACATATAATACTACCACAATGTCTCCCACGACATGCAATAAAGGGTTGTGAACCAAATTCACTTGTGCCATATGTTCAGAGTATGGACACTACACTCATCATTGCCAAAATTTACCTCATTTTTTATAGACGCTAACGACAGTATGCCAAACCTTTCAACAAGATCCCTCTCCACAAACACCTTCGCGTACCCACATTACAGACATCCATTATGTCTCGACCTCAGTCCCCGAGTGGATGAGATGCCCTTGCTGTCTTTGTGACTCACTTTCTCATTTCACATACTAGTGTTGATCTATATGGATATTGGTGGCCACCCGCCTTTTCCAACTGACTCAAAACAGTTTTCTGACAATTTTGGCAATTTACTATTTTTAGCAGTTTTAACTTCCAGGGCCATTTTGAGGGCCTAAATGAAGGTTTTTCAGGATCAAGCTCCTAAACGATATCCAAAGGAATTATTGAGCCCCCAAAATGAATCTCCTCTATGATACCTTTCCAATGGGCTATCACATGCCTAAAATGGAGATTGTATGCAAAAGTTACGACCCTGGGAAGTTGATGTACTAACTTACCCAAACGGGGCCCACATGACTTTTGGCGCTTCATCTCTTAGGGTTAGGTTTTTGGATGTCTAGGATTTTTGGAATTCTTGATTATTGTAAAAAGGCCTTCAGAGCCTCATTGTAACCTTCTTCTTATGAAGGCGCACTACCGTCACATCTCTTCTTAGAGATAAGCTGCCACCATTCCAGCAAGATTGTTTCCACTACATTTTACAGTGTCAACTTATTTCGTTATTGAATAGAAAACTAGTTTTACTGTATCTCTGTTATTGTGTGTTAAGCACCTGTTAATAATATGTATTCATTTCTTTCTTCTCATAAAATATGGATCAAGTGTCCTTTGATCATTGTATATAGGCGTCGTCAAATAACCCTTACTAAAAATAATTCAACCATCTCACCTCATGTAATGCAAGTAACTCCCCCTATCCTTTCTCCAGATATTGTTAACATCACCTGACCTAAACCTGAGTCACTTCCTACCCCTCCATGGATAATGAATAGACTGTCTTAGGATATTCCCCCAAACCCTCCCAATTCTCTAGTTCATTTCCCTTAGGAAATCTTACCCCCTACCACAGTTTACAACCCACAGTGTCTGGACATTTGGTTTATTTCAAGTGCTCCATTGCACCATAGTTGCGATACCCCCTCTAGGTCTTCACCACTTGAAGACAATAACACGGTGACAGTCACCAATGTTACCTCCCTGGATCCCCTATATTCTCTCATTTTCCACTACGATGAAGATATCTTGGAGGAACTCACTACCCCTGATTGCCCATGGAATGCGCTCCACCACAAAGCTCTTTTTCTCTCAAAGGAAGCCTTTAACCCTCCTATTCAAGCCTCCACATGTGAAATCGAAACCAAGGATTGTATTCCATCAGGGCATATAGATTGGTTCTGTTAGCACTCTGTAAATCTGTCCGACTGAATAGACAAATGACAGAGGTAACTGTTTCAACCAAATTTAGAGCTAAGGCACTAGCCTGATCAACTTAGAGAGGGATCTCTCATGTCACTTGATATATCTATGGAAATCGGTGGCTAGATTTGGTCTGTTTTGAGGTTTTTAATAAAATTGTTGAAGACCTGAATATGACATTTGGGCTATGGGATCAAGAATGTAGGATGCATTGCCAAATCCTAAAAACAATTAAGAGGAAAAGGATAAATGAGGAAGTGACTTATGAGTTTATGCTTGAAAATTTAGATGGTATCATAAGAAAAGAAACACATAACTATTATCAGAGCATTATAATAATGAATTCTGAAATGGTTTAGAAGAGACAAACATAGTCTAAATCGCCAAGCCAAGAGCATTGAATAATGAATTCTGGACTTTTGATTTCTCAATTTAGACAGAAGAAAGAAAAATGAAATACCAAATAACAGGAAACACACACTATGAGAGAAAACGAGACTCATAACACCATCAATTAGAATCTTTTCATAAAAATTCCAAAATCTTCTTTTGCATCCATGTATTCATTCCAACCCTAGAGGTTTACAAAGTTTTTCCTACACAGAGGGCAGGCTCCTCCTTTCTCCCCCCCTTTTTTCTATACTCGTGAGGTGAAGCATATATAGAGGAATTTCGTGTGGAATTTAAAACATTTCAACTTCCTCATAATTATAAAAATATATACAAGTTACAAAAGGGAAGAATAGTTGTATTATTTAAAGGGACATTAGTAAACGGTTTGTCATATCAGGACTCCCTTCTCTGAAGCCGACATCTGTCCAAAAATTTCTGAAATACACCAAAATTTTACCTAAGGATTCACCTCATCTTGGCGATTTCCTCCTCTAGGGTACTCCACCAATTGAGATTTTCCCCGATGCTTTCTATCATATCAGTTTTGGCCTCTATCCTCCTCCTTTTTCTCCTCTTCTTCTTTGCGTATCGGTGGCAGGTTTTGCCTGCATGTTCATTTATGACGAGATCCCTTATAGAGAGGTTTAATTTGATTCCCGACTCTGTCTTAGTTTCAGGTTCGGTATGAAATTTAGTCACCAGTATCTGCAAGACCCATCTTTCATCCTTACTTATTGACCTGCTTGGTACATTAGCTAAGAACCCAGTCACACCAGACACTGTTTGATGGGTATTATCCATACCTTTTAGACTTTGCAGATACCTTGATTTGGCCACCCTTTGAATTTATAGAATTTCAGGAACATAGGCCGAGCTTGTTTTCTTACGCATAAGATGGCAATTTCCCAGAATAGGCTAAAATGATCTCATATATGAGATTTGATGGTTTTTTGTACTTTGATCATGAATTACTGTCACAGTACGTTGGTGTGCCACGCTTCATCAATCCACTTCAAATGATGAGCCTTGAGTTAGTTATGTGACGATGTCCTTTTGGTACGTCATCTGGGAAAGTACCTGGACTGGTGATGTGAGGTGATCTGACCAACCACCATTCTTCTCGTGAGTCATTGATGTGACATTTTGAACCATGTGACATTGAGGCCATAGGAAAATTGGTTTTGGGAAATCCGTTGTCTCCTCCAATGTGTGTGTAAGAGTAGCACGCGTTCCCCATCAAAACCAAAGGGGTTTTCCCCAGTCTGACTTTGCAATGTTAAGTTTCATGCTATTTGTTGGTCTGATGTGGGCCTCGACCGTGGATTTGAGATTCTTCAATATCGACGGTTCACTGAGCTACTCCATTCCTGCCTCCTCTATATTCATTCATATGCCGTGGAATATAGCTGAGCACCCTAAACTATCACGCATCTACTGTGGTATAGTGTCTCACTGAACCTCATAAATTTTTAGATCCCGATATAAAAATTGTTAAGGTGATAACATTGGATCCAACTGGGGATGCTATCCTCCCAGCGAGGTATCAAATAACTCATAGGCTCGATGCTTGATCCATTGGGTTGTTTCCAAAACATGTGTGTACCCTTCTATTACCAAGCTCTGTGCACTGATTCCAACTGCATGCGGGACGTTCGAGTACATTATTGAGAACTGACTATATTTAGTGCTAGAAAAATCAAACTGGAAAATGCTTAACCGACAAGCTTATTTTCACATCCCTACCTACCCTAAAGCTGCTGGGATGACCACTCAATCAAGTGATGCTAAAGTGCCAATGCAGCCAATCAAGCAATTGGCTTCCTTATTTTCCTTTTTTCACATTTTTCTTAAGTTGGTAGAAAAATGTAAAAGATGGAGATTGAAAAAATAAATTGAATCCAAAATCTGAGCTTATGAATGAAACAAATTCATCCTTCACTGAAGACTATAATAGGATGTCCACCAGATCTTGAAAACCATGAAAAATCATTTCTCCTTGATGAGAAAAAACCGAAAGGCAAGCATCTTTCATCAGTGTTAGTTGTTTTTTCCCTATTTCTTCTATTCTGAGAACATTTTCGAATGAAATGGAAACAATAGGTTTGTCTTCTTCTCCATGCATATCAAAAAAAATATTCATATATTCTTGCACATCTTCAAATATGATAGCCATATGATATGCATCAAGGCTATCCTCTTGTTCATCAAACAACTCTGCTTTGGTTTCATTGAATTTCTGGGAATTTATTTGAGGACCACCATTTTGACCTTCAAATGAATTAATTGAACTAAGTTCCTGCTCATAATATTCTAGCAAATGTGAAAAGCCAACAACGCGCATTATTTCATAGTCTAGAATTCTCATAGATGAATTTTCAAAACCCTGATTTTCAAATGACTCAAATAAAACCACTACCTCTTTACTATCTTTTTGTATTTCTAATGGAAAAGTGGCATATACTGCTTCATTTCTTTCCCGAAAATGTATGTCATTTGTTTTTTTATTGTTGGAGACTTCCATAGATGCAATTTCAAAATATTCATCCATGTCTATGTTGTTTAAAAATTGAACCACGACATCATTCTCAATGGAAGAGAAAATACTTTGAAACACCTTTTCATGTTGAGAATCTATATTGATTTCGGGAGAGAGAAAATAACCTTGAACAATACTTTATGGAGAAAATTCTTCTTCCTTTTCAGGCTGCTAGTTGAACATAGACTACAAATTTGAGCTGACATGACCCTTTATGTGATCGTTCATAATATTATCATCACCACTCCGCTCATGCTTGGAGGATTCCTAACCTGAGATACTACAAATAGTTTCCTTAAATAATTCAAAGGAAGCAAAACATAATGGTAGGGTTGTCTTACCTGATTTGAAACCATCTTCGATTTTATCCCCAACAGATGGTTGCATCTCAGCACAAGTGATAGGGTTTTCAGGCATACGAAAAGAGTGTTGTGATACCTTGTCCTTTTGCTTCATTAGTTTGTCATGGTTTTTCATAAACACATATTTACTCTCCTCAATGATGATCTTAGGATTTTCTTTCAACAATCTGAATGAAGAAAAGCATAAAGGTAAAGAATTCCGTTCAGCTAATCCAACACCTTCTTCTTTGTAACTATGATATGTAGGTTGAGTCATTTCATTACACGGTTGAAAGAAAAATTTGGATAGGGGACATGCAGTTGGTTTCTCTAAGGATTCATCATCACAATCATCATTGTATTCATCATATATAGGTAAATCAGTAGCATATGCAATATCATCTAGCAAGAACAACTTTGGGACGTCAAAATGCTCTTCAACAGACTGATTTTCAAACTCATCTTCTTGACTGTCTATGAATAAATACATAAAATTATAAGTCCTCCACTTATCATGGGACAGATCAGAAGCTAGATCAACCTCCCTTCTCTCTACAAGTGGAATATAGTTCTTTTCAAAATTATTTCCATTGGAAGCTTCGCGAGAACCTATGATATCGTCAATTCTATGCTCAAAATTCCAATTAACTATTTCTTGTTCACATTTTCTTTCAAGTTTTTGAGCATTCAGCTCCTCATTCTGGATCGGATTACATGCTTGGATGTTGTGCTGAATGTCCTGAGCATCCCTAAACATTTTTCGTAAGGACTCAGGTCTTTTTTCCATCAAGAGGAAAGAAAAATTTGGATGAAGAGTAGTTGCATAATGGAGCATGGAAACAACTTCAGAGGGTTGAATTTCTTCGAACAGATTATAATAGATTCTAGAGAATTCTCTACTAAAAACATAAATAGATTCATTGTTGTGTCTTTTCAAGGAATAAAACTCATTGAGTTGTTGATCTAAGGATTTCTCTTTTCCCCGGAACTTTAAGAATACCTTCTTCAATTCTACCCATGAGCTGATGGTTTCTAGATGAAAATATTTGAACCAATGTTTGGTGTCTCCTTTCAAGGATTGAGATAAAACTCTCATACACACATCATCATGGTCAATATCCAATAAATCTATAAAATGATCAAACCCTTGAATGTTCTTTTCGACCGATATGATATTCGATTCTCTGTCGAACACAGGTAGGTACTCATAGTAATTTGGAGGTAAATCATGAAGGGTTTGGGGTAGCTTTAAGGGTATATATCTATGTCAGGCCTTAGGGGGTGTTGGAACAAGAACAATGGGAGAAACATTGGTCTGATTCTCATGGGATTCATCAACTTGGTCATTATCATTGCATGGCTTAGGTGAAAACTTTTTATCAGAGCCAACGACAAGGTGAGGGTATGCATGTGCAATGTTTAAAGGAGGAAATATAATTGCAAGTCTCTCATGATCATTATTAAGATACAATAGGTACAATAAAGTTCGTTTGGCATGTTCAAGGAAGGAGCAAATGAAACTTAAAATGAAAAGTAAAATTCTCTATAAGAGGTCCCATTTTGAGTACCTGTTTTCCCTCATGATGCCTTTCCTTGCCCCTGTCAAGGGGTTTCATCTTTTAGTGAAGTTTCTATCTTGCGCTTGAAGCATTGAGAGCAGGGTCACCTCTTGGAATTTCAGGATTATTTTATTTGTGGAGTCGCCTTCGAACTGAAGTGGAGTCTCTAGAGAAGGAATACAACCAATGTGTGCCTAAGTGTCTACTTCTCTCAAACCTTAGAACTCAACCATGTCATTATGTCCCAAGGAAAATTTTTCATTTTCGTCCTCGAAAATGGCACCAGAATATTAGCACTCTGTAAATCTGTTTGGTTGAATAGACAAATGACATAGCTAACTATTTCAACCAACTTTAGAGATGAGGCAATAGCCTGCTCAACTCAGAGAGGGCTCTCTCGTGTCACTTGATATATCTATGGAAATCAGTGGCTAGATTTGGTCTGTTTTGAAGTTTTTAATAAAATTGTTGAAGAGATGAAGATGACCTTTGGGATATGGGGTCAAGAATGTAGGATGCATTGCCAAATCCTAAAAACAATTAAGAGGAAAAGACTAAATGAGGAAGTGACTTCTGAGTTTATGCTTGAAAATTTAGATGGTATTAGAAGAAAAGAAACACATAACTATTATCAGAGCATTATAATAATGAATTCTGAAATGGTTTAGAAGAGACAAACATAGTCTAAATCGCCAAGCCGAGAGCATTGAATAATGAATTCTGGACTTTTAATTTCTCAATTTAGACAGAAGAAAGAAAAATGAAATACAAAATAACAAGAAACACACACTATGAGAGAAAATGAGACTCATAACACCACCAATTAGAATCTTTTCATAAAAAGTCCAAAATCTGCCTTTGCATCCATGTATTCATTCTAGCCCTAGAGGTTTACAAATTTTTTCCTGCACATAGGGCAGGCTCCTCCTTTCTCCCCCTCTTTTTTCTATACTCGTGAGGCCAAGCATATATAGAGGAATTTCATGTGGAATTTAAAATGTTCCGACTTCCTCATAATTCTAAAAACAGATACAAGTTACAAAAAGGAAGAACAATTGTATTATTTAAAGGCACCGTTAGTAAACGATCTATCATATCAGGACTCCCTTTTCTTAAGCCGACATCTATCCAAAACTTTCTGAAATACACCAAAATTTTACCTGAGGATTCACCTCATCTTGGCGATTTCCTCCTACAGGGTACTCCAACAATCGAGATTTTCCCCGACGCTTTCTATCATCTTGGTTTTGGCCTTTGTCCTCTGCCTTTTTCTCCTCTTCTTGTTTGCATCTGGATGGCAAGTTTTGCCCGTATGTTCATTTATGATGATATCCCTTATAATGGGGTTTAATTTGACTCCCGATTCTGTCTTCGTTTCAAGTTCGGTATTAAATTTAGTCGCCAGTATCTGCAAGACCCATTTTTCATCCTTACTTATTGAACTGCTTGGTACATTAGCTGAGAACCCAATCGCACCAAACACTATTTGATGGGTATTATCCATACCTTTCAGACTTTGCAGAGACCTTGATTTGGCCACCCTTTGAATTTACAAAATTTCAAGAACACAGACTGAGCTTGTTTTTCTTACGCATAAGATGGCAATTTCCCAGAATAGGATAAAATGATCTCATATATGAGATTTGATGGTTTTTTGTACTTTGATCATGAATTACTGTCATAGTACATTGGTGTGCCACACTTAATCAATCCACTTTGAATGATGATCCTTGAGTTAGTTATGCAACGATGTCCTTTTGGTACGTCATCTGGGAATGTATTTGGACCGGTGATGTTAGGTGATCTGACCAACCACCATTCTTCCGTCGAGTTATTGATGTGAAATTTTGAACCACGTGACATCGGGGCCATAGTAAAAGTGGTTTTGGGCAATCCGTTGTCTCCCCCAATGCGTGTGTAAGAGCGCCACACATTCCCCCATCAAAACTAGAGTGGTTTTCCCCGGTCTGCCTTTGCGATGTTAAGTTTCGTGCTATTTGTTGGTCTAATGTGGGCCTTGACTGTGGATCTGGGATTATTCAAGATTGATGGTTCACCGAGCTACTCCATTCCCACCTCTAATATATTCATTCATATTCCATGGGATATAGACGAGCACCCTAAACTATCACGCCTCTACTATGGTATAGTGTCTCACTAAACCTCAAAAATGTTTAGATCCCGATATAAAATTGTTGAGGTGATAACAGGTTCAATAACCCTATCCCTGCCCCTGATGATTTTGAAGAAGGCAACATGGCCAAAATTTCCCTCACTATCAAAATTGACATTTCCATCAAGTTAGGAATCATAGAGGAAATAATCATAGAGGAAATAACCATCGGCGTCGCATGATCCCCTAAGGAAGTTAGAGCTTACAAATCTCTCTTTCAGGAATACTGGGATATTTTTTCCTAGTCTTAAAAAGAGATGCTCAGCCTCGATCCTTATATCATCGAACATCACATCGACACATGGCCAGATGTCACCCTATTCCATCAAAAGAAACTCCTATTGCACCCATCCAAAGACGCAGCTATCAAAACTAAAATTAACAAGTTACGCGTTGCAGGGTTCATATACTCCATCATGTACACTGCATGGGTATCTAACCCTGTCCCCATTAACAAAAAATAGGTCATTATTCGCGTCTACACTGAATTTAGTGATCTCAACCATGCTTGTCCCAAGGACAACTTCCCCACCCCTTTCATCGACCAAATTATCAATGACTGTGCTGGCCATGAGGCCTAGTCCTTCAAGGATGGGTTCTCCGGCTACAATCAAATCTAAATCCATCCAATAGATCAGTATAAAACCACGTTTACCACCCCATGGGGTAATTTTTCTTACCGTTTCATGCCTTTTCGAATAAAAAACACAAGTGCTACATTCCAAGGAGCCATGACTTATGTTTTCCACGATCTTGCTTGCATCATCCTCTCTTACTTGGACGACCTCACCACTCGATCCAAGAATGAACTCAAAATTTATATGACTTGTGAGTTGTCTTTCAACGATGTCTCCAGTACAATATGTTGGCATATTTATTGTTAGGAACCAAATATCAATATAGCATAGAAAAACCTCAGAAAAAGTACTCAACGCCTTGAAAAATAATTTCAGATAATAAGCCTCTTCGAGGGGGCAACCTCCTTTTACCCCACTTAAATGTTCAAGTAAAAGATGATTCAAAATGAAAATGTCTCTGTGTATATATAAGAGACTAGGAGGTATAATTACAACTAATGGCCTAAAGCCGACATAAATAAAATAACATTACTAATATAATATGCCCCAATTAAGGGGTAATGAGCCAATATTAGGGCTTAACATGCCCCTCCCCTTGAGACAAGTGTTGTCCACAATGCTTGAGTAACTCTGGATGCTTCTGTATAAAATACTCATCTTCCCAAGTGAAATCTTCAGCCGGTAGTTTCCTCCATTTAATGAGATACTCTGAAATGGATCTATTCCTCAGCTGGCGAATTCTTGTGTCAGTGATGGCTTCAGGCTCCAATATGATTTTTCCTTCCTCGTCAAGTTCTGGCAATATAGTTTGAACTAGGATCTTGTCTCCTATAACCTTCTTTAAGCATGAAACATGGAAAACTAGGTGTACTCGTGAAGATGCAGGCAGCTCCAATTTGTATGCCATAGTACCAATCTTTTGCAACACCTTATAGGGGCCATAGTACTTTGGTGATAATTTATTATCCCTCTTGGCTTGCTTGAGGGACATCTGTTCGTATGGTTGTAGTCTCAAAAATACCCAATCCCTTACTTCAAAACTTCTTTCACTACGATGTTGATCTGCTTGTTATTTCATGCAATTTTGTGCCATTGTCAAGTTGTCCTTTAAGATTTGGATAACTTGTTGTTGATTCTCGATGTGATCTTCCACTGCTTGAACCTTAGATTTTTCTTTTAGAAAAGAAGTGATGGAAGGAGGGTGGTATCCATAAAGTGCCATAAATGGTGTCATTTTTGTTGTAGTATGAAAGGAAGTGTTATACCACCATTCTACCAAGGGTAACCATTTGAACCACTGTGTTTGTTTATCAAAGACAAAGCAACAAAGGTAGCCTTCTAGACATTTGTTCACTATCTCAATTTGTCCATCAGATTGAGGATGATAGGATGAGCTATGAGCCAATTAAGTACCCAAATAAGAAAATAATTCTGGCCAAAAATGTCCAGTGAAGATGGGATCTCTGTCACTTACAATAATATTTGGGCTGCCATGTAGCTTTTGAACTGTCTCCATGAATGCAGTGGAAACTATACTAGCTTTGAAGGGATGAGAGAGTGCACAAAAGTGTGTGTACTTGGTTAGTCTATCAAACATCACCATGATGACACTCTTTCATTTAGACTTTGGTAACCCTGTGATGAAATCCATGGAAACCTCCTCCCAGTGCTCACTTGGGATGGATAATGGTTGCAAAAGACCTAGGGTCTTAATTATTTCCACCTTATTTTTTGGCAAACACAACATTCTGCCACAAACATTTGAACATCAGTTTTAAGTCCATCCCAAAAAAAATCCTTCTTGACTTTATGGTAGGTTTTCAAAANCAGTTTTAAGGCCATCCCAAAAAAAATCCTTCTTGACTTTATGGTAGGTTTTCAAAAATCCCAAGTGCCCTCCTACTGGAGAGGTGTGCAATTCCAATAGTACCTTTTGTTTGAGTTGGGAGTTCTTACATAAATATAAGTGATCTTTGTACCATAGTGAATCATTTTTCCATGTAAATGTATCTTATGCACTGGAATCCTGTTGCAACCTTTGAATGAGAGTCCACACTTTTTCGTCATTCTTCCATTCATCCCTTGCTTCTATTATCCAATCGGGTTGGATGATCAAGATAGCATAGAGAAAGGACTCAACATCTTCATCCTTTCTTGAGAGTGCATTTGCCACAACATTTTTCTTCCCCTTTTTATAGACAATTTCAAAATCATAACCCAATATCTTGGTTACCCATTTTTGTTGTTCTTTTGAAGATTGTCTTTGTTCCAAGAAGTATTTAAGACTATCATGATCTGTTTTGACCTTGAAGCGCCTACCTATTAGGTAAGGATGTCATTTCTTCAATGCATGTAGTATTGCCATCATTTCGTTTTCATAAATGGGTTTGTGTAAGTCCTTTCCGTTGAGTGGTCGAATTTCAAAAGCCCAGGGCCTTCCTTCTTGCATTAGGACAACACCAATTCCATTTCCCAAGCCATCATATTCCACAATAAAGGTTTTTGTGAAGTCTGAAGTGGTCAAGATAGGAGCTTTACACATCACCTCTTTAAGTTGTTCAAAAGCTTTAGTTTCCTCTGGAGTCC
>JASDQU010244792.1:6409-21633 GCA_032191745.1 Picea mariana | reverse complement strand
GAGAGTTGGTGCTCTCAAACAAGTTGGAGCTTGTAAAATAGAGGTAGTAGCCTCACATTGAGTTGGTGCTCAATTATAGATGATGTACAGAACTTAAAAGACCGCCTATCATTTCAAAGAAGAAGAGTTTTCTCCCTTTATGGGTTTCCTCATGAAAATATGTCTCTATGTATATCTTATGTGTGAGTGATGCTCATTATTTATGTTGTCCATATGTAGTATAATATTGATTGTCACTTGGAGAAAGATTAAAAATGGTTTAATTGAATTAAAATTGTTTAAGCACAGTAACAACTGATTCACCCCCCCTCTCAGTTGTCTTAGTAATTTCAACACAATATCTTCTTGAAACCCCTCAATTATGTATTTTGCGTCACCGTCGGATGCCTCCTTGGGTTCATATTTTCCCAACACAAAATCACAGTGGACCCCCTCAAGGTCCAAGCTATCACAAAAATTCCACCACCTAGGAATTTGCACCAACTACAAAGCCTACAAGGCAATGTCGACTTTTTACGATGCTTTGTCCTAGATTACGCTACCCACATGCATGGTTTCCTTTAATTAATATGTCATGATATCCCATTTTGATGGGATGAACATGCCCAAACCTCTTTTGATGATTTAAAAGAGATGTTATCCAATGCCCCTTTGATTAGTCCTCCCAACTATGATTGTGGTTACATCCTCTATTTGTCGGCCTTAGTCGTTTCAGTAGTTGGAGTTCTCATCCAACTAGGGGATGATGGTCACGAGCATGTTATTTACTACATTAGTAAAAATCTTTCAGGATCACCCCTGAAATAAAATCATGAGGATAAACTTTCCCTCATTGTTGTCCTCACAGTCTAGAAACTATGTCATTATATCCTGCCTTGCACTACCAAACTCATGGCAGATTCCAACCCCATRCAGTACTTTCTTATTCGATGGAAAATTAATGGAAAATTTTCCCGATGGATCGTCATACTTTAGAAATATGAACTATAGTTTTCAACTCCCAAAAACAAGAAAGAACTTGTTCTCACCAAACTCATCAGGGCGTTTCCCTCAAACGCTAAAGGTTCACCTATCAATACAGATTTTCCCGACGAACACCTCTTCTACATCCCCACAGATGACCCTTGGTATGGAAAACTTCTTGTCTACCTTCAGACATAGAAGTTTGGGTCTCATCTCTCTCAAGATGATCATTGGTGCATTTGCCATCAGGCCCCTCGGTACCTCCTTATCGATGACATTTTGTATCAACGTGGGTTCGACACCATACTCCGCCGATGTTTGACCATCGATGAAGAAGACAGAGTCTTGAATGATTTCCATAGTGATTCTTGTAGTGGCCACCTCTCAGGTATGTCCACTTCCCAAAAAATAATTCGAGCAGGATACTTCTGGCCCACACTATTTCATGACTGCATCCACGCTGTCAAGCAATGCGAAAAATGCCAGCTTTATGCAAACAAAGCATGAGCACCACCCGCTCTTCTACATCCAGTCATCACTACTGACCCCTTCTGCAAATGGGGTATAGAATTCATGACTTGAAATCCACCATATATTAATGGACACAAGTACATCGTTGTGGCAGTAGATTAATTTACCAAATGGGCCAAAGCCATGCCTATCTTCAACAACACCGCTGACACAACAATGTGTTTTTTCTTCAACCATGTAATCACTCGTTTCATAATTCCACTACAGTTAGTATCCAATAATGGTAAACACTTTGAGAATGAAATCTTCATTGAACTCTCCTCAAGGTTAGGATTCTCCCATGAGTTTTCCTCCCCATACTACCCTCAGTCCAATGGATAGGTCAAGGCTATCAACAAAGTCCTCAAAAACATGTGGCAACATACCATCAACACACATAAGACCAACTGGCATCATATGTTGTTTTAAACATTATGGGCTTATTGTACGACATTCAAAGATGCCACCAGTTTTACACCGTTTCATCTTTTCCATGGGATCAAAGCCAACCTCCCCATCGAGTGAGAAATTCCCACATTATGCACCGCCATCGAGCTATTACATGACACTGCTCCAATGGATCAGTGCTTGCTGAACTTAGAGTCACTAGATGAAGATTGTTAGTCTTCCTTATAGAAAAATGAGGCTGCTAAAAAATGGTCCAAGGCCACCTTTGACCGCCATGTCAACCATCGCTCATTTAATGAAGGAGATCTCGTCCTAGCCTATGATATCTCTCATGATACTCTCATCCATGGGAAATTAGAGTCATTATGGCATGGACCCTACATCATCCAACACTGCCTCACTAAAGGTGCATACATCGTGGCCTCTCCATAAGTCTATCCTCTGAAAGAACCCATCAATGGGTTGTACTTAAATAATTTTTATGCCTGAGCGTAGTCATTCCACACTAGGATTTTTATTTGTACACATTTTTACACATTTGTAGAGTTTTTAGCCTTCTTTTGTTCCCTCCATGCCTCATGTTTGATCTACCATTCATGTTATTAACAGATGCCTCCTCCATCGGCCTACCACATAAGTTACGTTGAAGGAGCTAGCCATTGGACACAAAATCTTACTTCGACCGCTTGGGCCCTCTACACCCCCTCACATGAACTTCTCCACTCCAACGACATATGTTTGTTCCAAGCCACCAAAAACCAAGCATAGTATGTATTCATCATCGGTCTCCTCGCTGAGGCCATTTGTAACATACTCACTGCAGTGTAATAGATTTTTCACCTTTTCTCGAGGGACAAAATCCCCAAGAACCTACAAGGCTTAGCACAGGCTACAGACGCCACCTCTGCCTCGATAGAGTCTCTACACAACCTCCCAATCTTAAGGATAGTTCAGTTTCTTTTATGAGCCAAAACAACTTCTTTTGATTCCTAGCTGGAATCTCCTTCCAATCGATCCATAGGTCCTTTTGGAAGCTCCCCTGTGCGAACAGTACTAGGCACAAGCTCCATGAGTCCCAAGTGACCACAACGCTATGACCAAGGCCTATTCCCAAAGGTGCTTGTCGTAGCTCGCCATCTCGCGAGTTCGCGAGTCGAAGCTCTCGACTCCTCCTTTCCAATCTCGTGATACCCGAGATCATGAAATGGGTATAGCGCCCTTCTGTCAGTGACCTCCACACGTGACCACCAACTAGGCAAAACACTAGCTCTCATCGCAACTCACGACTTCACAAGTCAAAGGGTTGAACCTCTGTGCTCTTCCCGTGTGAACCTCTGAAACTTGGAAGTCAGCGAGGGTTGACCTTCCTTTCACACTTCTCGCAACTCACCACTTCGCGAGTTGTAGCGTCAAGCTCCCGTGCTCGTATCTTGTGAATCCCCGATACGCGAGAAGTCAAYAGAGTGTTGACTCCTTCTCCCTAGATGATGTGTGTCCACCTGTCAACCACGCGGGCCCCACCTTGTGGTCCTGCCACGTGTCCCTTCTCTTGTGCCTCGGCTCTCGGCACTTCGTGACTTCTGTATTAGAGACGAGGTCCTCTCAACCTCTGAACCCCTGAATGCGATGGGGTTCTTGATCCAACTGTCCTCCCGGGACCTGGATCCAACAACTATCTCTGCTCCTTTCTATTTCACAACTTCACAAGTTGTGGCATGCAACCTTGGCACCTTCCCTTCACAAAACCCTGATAACGATGTTAGCTTTCCCTCTTGCATTCTCGCTACTTGCGACCTCGCAAGTCGAAGGGTTGAACTCTCGTTCCCTTATCTCACGAATCCCCGAGATGAAAGAGGTCAATGGGTGTTGACTCCTTTCACTAGGTGACACGTGTCTGCCTATCTATCGCACGGGCCCACCTTGCAGTTCTACCACGTGTCCCTCGTCCCCAGCTTCAACACTTCATGACTTCGCTTCCTAAAGTGCTACCTCCTTTGTATCCCGACACCCGAAGTGTCGAGATCCTGAACTCCTCGCTACTCCTTATCACAAATCGTGACTTTGGGACTTTTGGGACACAAATCTCGACCTCCTATCCGTCGATATGCCGAAATGATGAAATTCTGACACGTCGTCAACGTGGGTCCGACAATGAAACTTCCCACCTTTTTGGAGTTTCAGACTTCGTGACTTCACGAATTCTGATGCTAATCTTTCGGTTCTTCAACCCACGAAACCCCGAAATACCAAGTTTCGATGCACTTCACCAATAACTGGCTCACACAAATCCTTTCACCCCTTCAGGACTTCACCTTTCACGACCTCGCGAATCTTGAGGCAAGGGTTTTAACCCTTCAACTTGCAAATCCACGAAATGAGATTACGCGAGTGATCCAACGGTTCTTGTCGACTCAGATCCTACGGTCCGATTTCTCCCAAACTTAAAACTTGAAAAATAGGCTTACCATAACTCCCCCTGCTCCTCTACAAGATCTAATGGCTCTCGAGACTTCGTGAATTCTCCATGGAGAATTCTGACCATCCAATGCCTCCTTGACGACTCTTGCGAAGCAAACACGGTAATTCCTTCACTGCTACTTCAAGATTTCAAGAGGATCATTCTTCCTCGTACAGGGTTACTAAGACTTGCACCTTCAAATCCTTTTCTAGGTTCTTGGTGAGCTTTCTAAGAAGGGTGTCTCTATGGGGAGATCTATCCAGGGTATTACCTGAGACGGATAAGGGTATAGATTTCCCAAGAACAGATTTGAAGTCTGAATTAATTCAATATGTGTATAAATAGTGATTTATAAAGCATAAGCCATATGTAGTCTTTCCATTCTAAGCGTGCAACCACCATTTCTAAATCAAAACACTACATAGGCAGTCTTATATGCAAACCATTCATAAAACTGCGCAAACTATGAGCATACATGTCAGCATATAAATTTCAAGATGCAAGATGTAAAAACACTTATCAAAAATAACACTAGATGTGATTGCAACTGCTGAGAGGGGTGCTCATTTCCACCCAACCGTAGGCTCAACGAATCCCAACGGATTTACCACTAGCCAGCCCCGAGCTGAGACCACGATGCTGTGAGACTGTGTTTCTATTTTCCAGTGACTGAGAATGAAGGTTACTCTCCTTCTTCTCTTCTATCACTCACTCTGTGTTTTTCTAGAGTTCCTCTTCCTTTTTCCCTCGTGTCTGCCCTTTGATCGCCCACACTTCCTGCCTTTTCTCTGTTCGGCAAGGTTGTGTGTGGCATGATTTTCCTCTCAGTGGTCAGGTCTGAGGACTCTACAAATGGGCAGTTCACCCCCATCCCTCATTACTCATGAGGAGCCCTTTACCTACCAATCCTAACGAGTCATTTAATTTGGGGCCAGCGAGCCGCTCTTGGTTCTCTAGGCTAGTGAAGTCCAAATACAGTATTGGTTTCGGTAGAAGTTAATGCCACCATTCTAGGTGCCTTCCACCACCTTTCTCCAGCCATCATGGTCTCTTTTTCAGCATATCCCTTCTCAACAGTCCTGCAATATATATTCATAATATTTTTCACATCCATCGACCTTTTCCACAAGGTCCATTCACATCACACATTCACATTTTTTAGTTTTCCATATTTCTTCGCTAGTATAGTTATTTTTACAGACTGGGGGGAAACAGGGTGTTACAATTACCTCCCCCTTAAAGGAACATTGTCCTCGATGTTCTTATCTATCAACATGGCATGCATGTAAAGAAGTAAAAAAAATTGGATATGCCTGTCTCATGGCATCCTCCATTTCCCATGTAGCCTCATCTGGGCCAAAATGTCTCCACTGCACCTTGACCTGTGCAATGGTTTGATTTCGGAGAGGGGTTTCCTTTATGTCCAGTATTCACTGAGGTTCTGGTAGAAATTCTCCCTCCGGTTCCACCTGAATCACAGACCAATCAATTGTATGGTTAGCATCATGTACATGTTTCTTCAATAATGAGACATGGAAAACAATATGTGCTTTGACTATGGGAGGAAGTGCTAGCCTATGAGCTACAGGTCCCACTCTATCTAGAACCTCAAAGGGTCCACAATACCGAGGTACCAACTTGGCACAAGCTCCCATTTTTAGAGAACTTTTTCGGGGTCTAACTCTGAGATATACATGGTCTCCCATTTTGAACTCTCTTGGAGTTCTCTTTTGGTTGGCATAACTTTTCTGTCGGTTCTGGGCAACCTTCAGGTTTTGTTTTATCTGAGTCACCTGCTATTCCATTTCTTTCAACATGTCAGGTCCAAAAGAAATCCTGTTCAAGGGATTAATCTAGTTGACTGGAGTGTTACACGGTCTACCATAGAGGGCTTCGAAGGGACTCATCTTCAAGGATGCTTGGTGGTCGTTGTTGTAGGAGAATTCTACCAGTGGCAGGTAGTCTTCCCACTTCCTGGGTTGATGCATTAGATGCATTCTTAGCATGTCTTCAAGTATTTGGTTCACTTGTTCTGTTTGTCCGTCGGTTTGAGGGTGATAGGCGGTGCTAAACAGTAATTTGGTCTCTAAGCTAGCCATCAGTGATTTCCAAAAGTTAGAAGTAAATTTCATGTCTCTGTCAGACACGATCTCTTTCGGCATACCATGCAGTCTGAATATCTCCTTCATGAATACCTGGGCGATGTCTATTGCCTTGCAAGTCGACTTGATGGGGATGAAGTGAGCAGACTTGCTCAATTTATCCACCACCACCATAATGACATCATTCTATTTGATTGAGGTTGGTAATCCAGTGATGAAATCCATGGGGATGGTTTCCCATTTCCATTCTGGGATTGGTAAAGGTTGCAATATTCCTGCTGGGTGTTGATGTTCTAATTTAACCTGTTGGCACTCTATGCATTTGGCTAAGTACTCGGCTATGCCTTTCTTCATTCTAGGCCAATAGAATTGTCTCCTAGTGGTCGTGATCATCTTCTGGTATCATGGATGTCCAGAGTAGGGTCTTTTATGTAGTTCATCTAGTATGAACCTCTTCAAGTCGTCACAATCTGGAATATAAAATCTACTTCTATAAGTGAGAATACCTCCTTTGATCATCTGGTAGCCTTCATATTTTACTCCAGCAGGTTCTCGCTGTAGGTACATGGTCATAGTCTGGATGAAGGGATCCATTTCTTGTGCATTTATGATTCTTTCCTTGACATTTGTCTCGCAGGTGCTCACCGTTGCCAGGTGAATTGTTTTCATACTTCTTCTAAGGGCATCGGCCACCCTATTTTCCTTTCCTTTAATGTGTTAGATCTCAAAATCAAACTCGCTAAGGAGGGCCATCCACCTAGCTTGTCTAGAATTGAGATTTGGTTGATCAAACAGGTATTGCAATCCACAGTGATCTATCATAAGTACAAATTTTCTTCCCAGGAGGTAATGCCTCCACATTTTCAAGGTATGCACTATGGCAGCCAACTCTAGATCATGGGTCACATAGTTGACTTCAAGCTTGTTCAATTTTTGGGATTCATAGCAAATAACACTTCCTTCCTACATAAGGAATCCTTTGATCCCTTCCTTACAGGAATCTATGCACACGAGGAAGTCAACTTCTGGGTCGACGATCTTCAGCATGGGCACATGGGTCAGTAGATGTTTCAGGGTTTGAAATCTTTCTTCACATTTCTGTGTCCACGGGAATTTTGTCCCCTTCTTCTGGAGGGCAGTGATTGGAAAACCAATCTTGGAGAATCCTTTTATAAATATCCTATAGTATCCTATTAGTCCCATAAAGGATCTGATGTCTGAAACATCCTTTGGGATAGGCCATTCCATGATAGACTTGATTTTGTCAGGGTCTACCACTACTCCTTCTTCGGAGAGAACATGGCCTAAGTAATGTATTTGCTTCTGGAAGAATTCACATTTGCTGAATTTGGCATAGAGTTGATGTTGTCTTAGCACTTGCAGCACAAGTCTAAGATGCTCTTCATGCTCTTTTTTGTTCTTGGAGTAAATTAATATATTGTCAATAAAAGCAAGCACAAATTTGTCTAGGAACTTGCTGAGTACATTGTTCATCAAGCACATAAAAGTGGCAGGGGCATTGGTCAACCCAAATGGCACCACCACAAAATCATAGTGACCATACCTCGTTCGGAAGGAAGTTTTATGGATGTCTTCACCCTTGATTCGAACTTGATGGTATCCTAACCTCAAATCAATTTTTGAGAAAATAGACGCACCCGCCAATTGATCGAATAGGTCATCGATCTTGGAAAAGGGGTATTTGTTCTTTATGGTTACCTTATTGAGTTTCCTATAATCTATACACAGTCTAAGGGTACCATCCTTATTTTTCACAAACATGACTGGTGCTCCCCACGGAGACACACTGGGTTGAATATATCCTTTATCCATCATTTCTTTTAATTGCATCTTGAGTTCAACTAACTCGGTTGTGCTCATCCGGTAAGGTGTCCTAGACACCGACACTAATCTTGGTGCAAGTTCTATTGAGAAGTCTATGTCCCTTCTCAGAGGTAAACCCAGTACCTCTTTTAGAAACACATCTTTGTATTCTCTCAGGATAGGGTGATCGTCAGGGCTTGGTTTGTCACCTTCGATTGTTTTCAACACCTATATTGCATATAGGGGACATCCCTTTCGGCAATACTTTTTCATTTGCAGAGATGATATTTGTCTCACTGAGATAGGTTTTTGGATCCCTTGAAGGGTTATGTTTTTCCCTTCTTTACTTACACATTCTAAGGTTTTATGGTAACAGTCCAATCTAGCTTTATGGGCGGCTAGCCAATCCATACCAATCAACAGATCATATGATCCCAAGGGTAATAAGTTAAGGGTTGTTTGGGTGGGGAACCTACCCAACATCAATTGGTAGGATGGTATGACCTCTGTTATCCTCCTTTTGGTGCCAGTGGCTAATTGTACCAACCATGGCTTGGTGTGTTTTTGTGGCTTTAGTTTACAATTTTCAACAACTTTAGGGGCTATATAACTCAAATTTGAACTAGGGTCAATTAAAACAGACACTAGATGGTTGGAAATCATACCTTCTATTTGCACTACTGAAGATTGGTGGTCAGCTTGGTTATTATCCAAGGCTGCATAAATTTGTGGCACACTCCGGGCCACATCATTGACGGTAGTAGTTTCCTGGATGTTATAAATCCTCCGACTATTCTGTTGTCAGTGTGGACAATCTCTCAGGAGATGTTCTTCTTTGCAACCCCAACATTTCAGAGGTTCTCTCTTTGGGTTATCAGTCTTCACTGATATGGGTCTAGAATTTTTATTTCCACTCAAGGAGGGAAAATTCTGCTGGTGCATACTCCGGGCTGGGAAGCTCATTCTTGGGTTCTTCTTGTAGTTCTTAAATCCTGGAGATTTAATTCCCCTTTTCTGAAATCTTGAACTATTCTTCTGTTTCCATCCTTCGCGAGGTTTTGCTCGATGCCCAAACTGTTCATGACAATAGGTCGCCTTTCGAATAGTGCCTTCTAGAGTCTTTGGCTCATCAAATTCAATTATGTTCCGATAGTCCTTAGGTAGTTCGCTGATGAAGCGTTGCACCTTTGCCTTTTCCACTTTGATATAAGGTACATACCTCAACAAATCGAAGAATTTGTTGACATATTTTTCTATAGTGAGTTGTCCCAGTTTGAGTTCATAAAACTCTTTAGTCTTTTCGTCGAAATATTTTTCCGACAGATACTTCTTCCAGAAGTATTTCTCAAACTGTTCCCAAGACAAGTCCTCTTCGCGAACCCCTTTCACATTCTTAAGGTCTTCCCACCAAATGGAAGCCTTTCCATTCAAGTTGAAGTGGCCACTTGTTATAACCCTAAATTGCACCATACATGCTTACTTGGCATCAGGCCAACTCATATCCCTTCATTGCCAAAACATCTGCTGAACAACCTCTTTAAAAATCCTCTTGGGAAAGGTACACGTGCCCTAACCCACTACTACATGCGGGTGAACGCTGGCAGGCCTACTACAGCCTGCGTTTACCTAACAAAGCACAAAAACAAGAAAGTTTTTGATGGGACAAAAAGCTATGGGTCAGTTAACTGAAACTCTCGTCTATGCATGGCCGAGAGTTCGTCCAAAACCCTAGATCCTTCTATCCTATAAAAGAAGGGGTAGGGGTACTATTTGGAAGAGGAAAATTATAGTGAAGAAACTTTGCCCATTTGCCAAATCAATTTGTCCCAACACTTTAGCCTTTCCTCAAGCCTAAGGAGAATTAACACAAAGCAGTTGGAGGACAAAAGAAGAGGAAGAGCCTAGGATCGGGATCAAGGAGTGGTGGCCGGTCCCTATCATTATTGTAAGTTGATTCATCTTGAGATTAATAAAATAATACTTTTCCCATCCCAATGCATGAGTTATATGTGATTTATGTAATTTATGCTTAATTTCTAACCCTCAAGTAGAAAAATAGCATGCATGCGTAGTGTTTTGTCTTGATTGTAGGTTAACTTTGGAAGGAGCAGTGCAAGTAAGCGGGCAAAGTGCAACGGAGGATCTACACCAAACATCAGTAAAAAGGTTAGTAGTTCCTTTCCATGTATGTGTCTTGAAAGAAGGGTTTAAGTTTTGGGTGGTAGGTTAAAAGGTCATTTATTTAAGGTCAAAATCTACATGCAAGCCTAGCCCTAGCTTGCTAGTCCATTGGGTATTATTTCCCAACAACAGAATTGGCGACTCCGCTGGGGAATGATACTCTTTAGGGTTTCTGGATTTAGTTTTTGGGTAGTTTAAGAGATTAGATTTTCTGCTTCTTTGCTTGTTGTTTTTTTATAAGGCTTGAGCTAGCAGGGAACCTGGTTCTTTATACCATTTTTCCCTGACTGTTGCTTGACGGTAATTGTCGGGACACACAGAGGTGTACACAGCCTGCAGAAGGCCTGCACACGTGTGCCCGCGCCCCAACCTTCTATAGCCCGTGTTTGAACGCCTGCTGTAGAGGTTTCAGTAGTGTGTAGGAGTCAGAACTCTTGAGAGGCAGTCCTCCTCTTCTCTGTCAGAATTTTACATTCTCAAGGGGCTTTCTGGATCCTGTCTGAGTCTTGCTGGTTCACAGTCTTGTCTTAGTTTTCCTTTTTGCATTTTGTTATTCATTGCAATTGTTTTTCTTTTCTATTAAGAAGAAGCATCCAAGCCTTCAAGAGACCCCGATTATCAATACCAGAGGCCTCTTCCTGGTCTGGGCTACCTGTGTTTATTTATGTCTTGTGGTTTATACATACACGCGGCCTGTACAAGTGCAGATCACGGGTACACGCACTCTGTAGTAGCTTTGCACGCGTTTTCACGCGTGTTGTTTCAGTGATAGAGGCGTGCTTTGGCAGGTTTCTTTTCAATCAGGGTGGGGCAGTCATCCCCTCCTGTGGTGAGAAGTGTTCCTCTCAGGTGTTTGAGCCCAAGGTTGAACAGTCAATAGGTTAGGGCCTCTTATCCTTAGCCTGTTTTTCTTAGTTGATAGTTGATAGAAAAGATAAAAAAGAAAAATTTTGTTTTATGGTTTTTAGACAAGCGTAGGAGTCTGTGCTTTCTTGATTGCCAATGTGTATCTTTGCTCTGATTCCTTGTGATCTGTGCTTTAGGCCAGATTTTTTTTTTGTTTTTTTGGTTTTGTGCTTGTCGGTATTTTCCCTTTGTTGCTTCATTTAGCACTTAAATAAAAAAATATATATATTTCATTTTCATTTTCTTCTTTGTTGGAAGATTGTGTTTCTGCATCAATAGCTAGGAAGAAGTCTTTTGTTCATAAGTTTTTGCAGTGCATTTAGAGCATAATTAGCTCATAGTCGAGCGAAATTCCTTTATGTTTGCTGCATGAAATCTTAGAAAAATTGAAAAGAAAAGAAGTCTTTCTTGTGTGAAAAGTTGTTGATTTTTCCATTTAGTAAAAGCATTTTGTTTCCATCTTTTTTCATTCGTTTTTTCTTTCAGTCTTTACACATCATCAGTTTCACCTTCATACCTTGTGACGTAAAAAATCCCTTAAAAGCAATGCTAATTTAAAATCTATTAGACTTTTTGTTTGTAGGGTTCATGCACTAGTTCAGGACTAGGGCCTTGGATTAGGTTGGAGAGGAAACTCTCCAAGGCCACTCAAAACCAAACATTGGAGTCTGTGATAGGGAGTGTAGAAGTCCAGTTTCATGGAAGTTATCTAGGACCCCCCTCTAACACAGGGGATAAACACAAGGTCGTGTAAGGAAAGGTAGCCGAGATAACCCCTCCAAATCCGGACCGAGCATAGTGGAGAACACATATCAAGGATTTGTTTTGGGATTCTGTCGTTTGCATTTGCCACGGGGCTTCATGGGTCTCGAATCCATTCGAGGTCCTCAATTGTCTTCTAGACCATTTTCTCTCGATACCCTTGAAAGGTTTCGGGCTTGATACCCTGCTCATTGTGGTCTACCCGACTATCGACTGTACCCGCCTGGTGACTGTTCGCGTGCTGGCAAACTAGTTGCCAATATTTCATAGGGACATACACATGTGACTGCGGGGGTATACCGTGGTACCTAGGACAGACACCGGGCCACGCTTTGTAGAGTATACCCGGAGGGTGCTTTCATTTTAAAGTTGCACTTGCACCGGTAAGTTGCTCTAGTGTTGGTTGTTGTAACTGTTCTTCAAAATAGTTAGTGATTTCTTGTCTTATCTCTTAGGGGCTTCTTTTTTAGTGCGTGTTACTGTTTGAATGTGTAGAATACCTTAGTGTGTCTTGGATCTTCTCACACAATGGAGGATCCCGAGCTCCGCCGGTCACGAAGGCTTCTAGGCCTGCCACCAGTTATACTGGAGCCACCCCCGCCACCATTGAGGTGGAAGCTAGACCAACAAGGGTCTTTCAAAGCAACCAGGTTACAAACCATTGTGCTCGAACAACTCCCGGAGGAATCAACCACCAATATTGGTTCAATTGAAACCCCAACCACTGATACTTGGCCATCGGTCAGTGTACCAATTCAATTTTACGAACACCTGTCAGTGCCTCACAAAGCTATGGAAACAAATGTTGTTACTTCCTTTGGGAATTCTTCCATTCCCACCACCATTGCTACCACAGGAGAAGCATCTCCTAACTTGCCATCATCGGCCCGGGCCACCATGGTCTAGGCCGCAACTATGTCATACAGTGGACCGACCCCATCTATCACGGTAGCCATAAATCTCTTCACACCTAGTGCGACAGGCTCTCCATTTTCATACGGTATGCCTAGTTCAGGCACAAGTCCTACACTCACTCACTCCACTTTACATACTTTGGGTCTGCGGGAAGGGAGCTCTACCGCTCCTTTGCAAGGTCAACTTGGGGGCATTCTTGTCCCTTTTAATGCCTTTCCTTACACTGGAGGTCATACCTCTCCTTCGTCCCCTTTGCTTGGTGGTCCGCGTCAAAAATCCGCTGGGCAGCCTGCACACACGAGTTCATTTGGAGCCGAGAGTCAAGGAACACCTATGCACACTATGCCAATAGGTTCGTCGCTGTTTGTTTGGAATGAGACGTTTGGTAACAACACTTTCGCATCCACTGCTTTCCCATATGGGGGCACTCCCATTTTTGGACAATCTACTCCGGCGCAGGGTACTATTCCTGCGCCGGGGGCACATATAGCAGTACTTTGGAACTCAGATCAAGGATCCGTTCCCTCCTCTAGAATGACGTTATGGGGTAATTCTTTCCACAGTCAATGGAACCCTGGACAGACTTCTATGCCTCTCCCATCAGGACCGGCATGGGGTAATCCTTCCCAATGTTCGTCAAACATGATGAATGCCCAACATCCTATGTCCATTATGGGGAATCAACCAATGATGTCTCCATAGATATAAAATCCTTATGTTCGTCAGGGCCATGGTTTCTACCAGAATCTAGACCAGCAGCCAAACTTTTCCTGGCAACTTGGTGCCAGTCAAACTCCAGGACCCTTTTTCCCAGGCTATCAGTAGCAGCCCAAACTACCATTCCTGGCGACATTACACTTTCCAGATTTGACAAGGTTGTTAAATGATCCTATCTGTCACGATCCACGTTGGCCTCCTATGCCAACGAATTTGCCTTCGAACATTCCAAAGTTCGAGGCCAAGCCTAACGAAGATCTAGGTGATCACGTGACTACTTTCCATATTTGGTGTTCATCTAACTCGTTGAAAGATGACTCCGTCCAGTTGCGATTGTTTCAACGCACTCTTATCAGGAGTGCCGCGAAATGGTACATCGAGCTTGATCACTCACAATATTCTTCTTTTGGCGAACTGGCGATGGCCTTCCTAAACCATTTCCAGTTACCTGTGAGATACAAAGCTGGCACAGAGCTGCTTGCCAATTTCGAATAGACGACAGCGGACCATATCTCTGATCATATCTGAGAGTGGAGACGTCGAAAGAATCTAATCAAAGTATCAGTCCCACCAACATTCCTTCTTGAGTGGTTCCTTAAGTCTTTAGTCCCACAATTATCCAAAGACATCGCGACTTCAGGAGTTTTTTTCGAAGAAGATGCCATCATGAGGGCTCAACAGTTTGAGCTCATCTATTCTCAGTTTGGTTTATTATACAACATCCTACCAGATGCACCATGATCGATACTCGATAAAACTAGACAGAGAGCTAGACCGCATGCCGATGGTAACCCATCTTCTAGAGTTTTCCACTGGTCCTATGAGCCTATGAAGGAATACATGGAGTTGTATTTCCTTCACAATTTGGAGCCACCCTATTTCATCTCATATTCAGCTTATGAGGAGGATTTGAAGAGCATAGCCATTCTACTATCACGGTTACACCATTTGTTTGTGATCATCGACAGAAGGAAGGAGCTTCTATTTAGGAAGCTGCTTGAATGGCTATGGTGGAAATTTGCTTTCACCAAGCCCCATGTAAAGTATTTTATTAGTTTAGGATTGTACATAAATAAAATCTTTGAGCATACATGTTTATCTTGTTTTGAGCTTGACTCCATAGCCCAATAGTCAGGCACTGGAACTGCAAATATTTCTTATAGAATCACAGGGACGACTCTATCCCCCATGGAGCCTAATGTTAGCAACATTTCTTATAAAGGGCGAAAAATGTGAAGAGGTGGTTAAAAACCCACTTACCCTAAGTTCGGGGCACGAATGCGCCTGTGGTTAAGTAGCGAGCAGATCTGAGTGGCAAGGATCTATCCGCCCAGATCTACAGTTGAGAGCAGATTCCAGAGCCCCCTCGCCATTCTACCTTTAAGCAGAGGGGGGGGGTCTCAAATCGAGCATGCACCTCCCCAATGGCCGCAATCAAAGCACCTAGATCGATGGTTGAAGTTTCATTCCGGAACCAC
>JASDQU010244791.1:165420-177611 GCA_032191745.1 Picea mariana | reverse complement strand
TAAAACATAGAAAAAAAAGAGAAACTGAAATCATGGTTTCTTTTAAACCTCATCAAACCAATGTATTTTTCATTATTTTCCTTGTGCTCCTTGGAAGTTTGTTTATTGTTCTTTTCATTTGGAGGGGGCACTAAATTGCATTTTTCATTCTTTTCCTTGTGCGAAAGTTTTCCTTTGAAGTTTGTTTATTGTTGTTTTCATTTGGAGGGGCACTAAATTGTTTTCATTTGGAGGGGCACTAAATTGCTTGGGGGTTGAGGATGTCTAGGAAGGGTATGTAATAGCAAAAGAGTGAGTTGGACAAGTGGGGTCACTACATCATCTGCAATCTTTAAGTGGGTCACCATTCTGTAAAGAAATTGCTTAACATAGTCGACCTAAAGGGTAATCTCCATATTCCTACTAAGTTGAATACCCATGAAAACATTTACATCTCTCGGCGAATTCCGGAGTGTACAGTGTGTATTGTTGCGTCAATTGCACAAGCATCTCTAGTGGAGCTCATGTCTTAGATTTTCTTTTCTAGTTCATCTTGCCATTGTTGTCCTCGGATGTGTGCATTGATAACACCACAATGAGCTTCTCCCACCTCTCCCACCTCTTTCATGCAATACTTCATTCCTTTCTTTATGTCTCTAATTTCATAGAAGAGACACTACACAAATAGTGCACCATCTTTTGCCAACTTCAACTATAAGTTTTGTTATCCCCATTTTGTGAATAACTAAGAAGATGATGTCTCGAGGTCTTCAGGTTGCAGATATGGAGTGTCGAGGGACTAAATGACCAACAGTGTGCTTTGCACAGATGGAAAACCCACTCACCACCACAGATGGTCACAGATTTACAGATGGCATCCACCACACCAGTTGGCTTCCAGAGGGCAATGGGCTTTGCTCCATGAGGTACAAGTCAGTATTATGGTAAACATCATTTCAATACCTAAGCCATTTGATTATGTTGTATCTTAGATTGCTCTAGATTTCATGATATGTGCTTGGACATTATGCCTTTTGCCCTGCTTCACCTGTGTGGTTGACATTGTGCCCTAGTAAGTGGTCTTCTTTGGGCATGGGTTTGCTACTGGGAAATTCCTTAATCAACCATCGTACCATTTGTTGATGTTTGAACATCGAAAGAGATTCTCTTAGAATAATAATTAATAATATGATTATTGATTATTATATATCATATATCATAAAGTAAATGATAATAATAAATAGTTATTGATTATTCAAGAGACACATCTTTTCATGGATGGTCAACATATGTTCCCTATATATGGAACACTCGTCATTGTAATAATATATCAATCTATTATAATCATTTTGTCTTAGCATTTTTTACTGTACCCGTGTCTCCGTGCATGGTTATTCTTCTTGTGATCTTGGTTATTACTACTGCTATTGTTCATTGTTTATGCTTCAGTGCATGTAAATTTGTAAAGTAATTGAATGTAATTGCACAACATTAAACTCCAACATGGTATTAGAACATTGTTCTTGAAAGAAGACTATTGCACAGGCATTGACCTTCTACAACAGTTCGTCGTACCTTTCCTGCAATTCGTTGTTTCGCTGCCACTGCAACTCAGGTTAAAGTTTCTGCACTTTTCCAACAACCATGGTGAACCGTATTTTGGTGGAAGATAGGCTTGATGGAACAACCAACTTCAGTTCTTGGAAATCTAGATTTCTCATCACTCTAGAAGAGAGTGACTTAATGAAGTACGTTGAAGAAGTTGTACCAGAGTCAACTGATGATGCAAAAAAATCTCAATGGAGGAAGAATGATTTAAAATCGAGAAAGATCATCATCTATTCTGTGAGAGACCATTTAATCCCTCACATCTCCAACTTGAAGACAACTAAGTAGATGTACGACGCCTTAAAGAAGTTGTTTGAGAGAAACAACACCAATAGAGCACTTGCCTTGAGACACCAACTTCAGAATCTCAAGATGATGAAGTCTGATACAGTTGCCACCTTCTTCATGAAGATTTCAGAGATCAGAGGTCAATTGGGTGTTATTGGTGAAATCATCTTTGATAGAGAACTTGTCATGATTACCCTTAATGGTCTTCCAAGCCATTGGGAGCCATTCATTCAAAGTCTCGGTGGGTGATCCAATTTTCCTAAGTTTGATCGTTTATGGGCAGACTGTACTCAAGAGGAGACCAGACTTGCAGCTAGAGTGATCTGGATTATTTTCGGCACGAAATGAGAGCGGAGATATAACACATAAATATACTGAGATATTGAAAGAACAACAATAATATAACATAGGTATATTGGAAATATAACCAGAAGCCAAGATATACAATAATACATGATTTCTATTAATGAAAGAAATGTACAGACACTATAAAAATACAAAGTGAAAGACTCACTAGAATGGTGGCAGCTTAGCTATGAGAAGAGATGTGACGGCTACTCGCATTCGCAAGAAGATGATTATTACAATGAGGCTCCAAAGACCTTTTTAACATAAGTAAAATCCAAAACCCTAACCCTGGAAGATGAAATGCTAAAATATTTGCGAGCCCCAATGCAGGTAGTTGATACGTCAACTTTCCGGGGGCGTAAGTTTTGCGTACGATCTCTGTTTGGGGCACTTGATACACAGTTGGAAAGGTATAATCGAGAAGAACGATTTTCAACTAGTCCAGGTAAGTGCTTTTCGTAGTCAGCTGGGCCCCAAATCCCCAAAAAACGTCGTTTAGGGCCTTAAAATGACCTCGAAATTTTGGAACCCAAAAAACTATCGAAAAACTGCCAAGATGGAATACTATTTTTCAAGTTCGTGGAATAGGTGGATGGTCACCGATATCCACCTGGATCAATTCTCCCTCCTTAGGAAACAATGGTCTCCATTGCGTTGATTTCCCGGGGAAGAGGGGGAAGCGTTTGTAAAGAGTTTTCCAGCATAATCTACTAGTCCTAGCGCATATTTTGGGTGGATTCTTTACAAGTTTTGGTGGCTAACTTTTTTTCTGTAACAAATTGTTTGCTACAGACATAAGGCTGCAAATACATCTCTGCAATACTTGTCTATAACAACCTTACATTGATGTTAAAGTCTATGCTTTTATACTTGAGTTGTACTTGCATTTACTAGCTTATCTCTTGCATCATTTGTTAGACTTTTATCATCTTGTTTAACAACTCTAACAAACACTTCTTCACTGATATATATCTTTGTTGACTGCTGCTAATAGGGACAATAAGCTTAACTTTCTTTTCCACTAAACATATAGATTGTATACTTGATGTTTCTTGTGTCTCGGGCAAGTACTATCATCCTTTACAGGTACTCAAACTTCTTGGTAACCATTTGACCACTATCGAGACTCATTCTCAAGCCTTCTTCAATTTAGAAACTTGAACTATAGGGAAATCCACTCATAAGTATCACTTTCCATCTTATTTCCCCCTAGGGTCAACTGGGATTCCCCCTTTTAGGTGATCTCTTCACCTCTAAAGTGACGGGAGTACCTATCTGAGGTGAAAGTGGGTAGGTATTCTCCTAGTTGTCACCATATTATGGTTTGGGTTAGGATTTTCCCAACCTAAAGTTTGTGCGATAATACAATCGATAAGGGATTTACTATATCTACGTTGGACATGAAGAAATATTTCATCCCATGTACTACATGGATGCTTGGAATTGTACATTCTGAGGATATGCATAATCATCTTGTTGACTAACTCTATTTTTCCATCGATCTGAGGGTGGAAGATAGTTGATTTGGTTAGCCTGATGTCCATCATTCACCATAGTCTAAACCAAAAGTATTTAGGAATTTGTTGTCCCTATTTGAAACAATGCCCTGTGGCAACAAAAATGAACCTAAATGTGCTTGGAGAAGTGATTAGAAATGTATTTTGTCATGAAACGCTTCTTGTAGGGTGCCAAAATTGTCATCTTAAAGAGTTGATCAACAACCACAAATACACAATCATTACCATGATTAGTTGAGGGAACGCATAACATATAATCCATGGAGACTAACTCCCAAGGCTTATCTAAATTAGGTTGAGGAGTGTATAGTCCTTTCCTCTTGATGGCACATGCAATGCATGCTATGACATACTTGTTAATGTCATGTTAGAGCTTTGGCTAGTGGAAGTACTTATGTAATACTACCACTATTTTCTCCATATCGAAGTGCCCTACCACCCAATTGTAATGCACTTACTAAATCAAATTCTCAAGCTCACTTGAAGGAATGTAGAGATGGTCCAAATGGCATAAAAATCCACCATGGAGGTGAAAGTATGAAACTTTTTACATGCACCTAGTGTATAGTAAGTAACAATGAATTCAAGATCATTTTCATACCATTGGGGCTAGTTGAAAGTATTGTGTTCATAAGCATTGTTATTAGGGCCACACTTGGAGGTTGGCTAAGGTAGAAATAACTAAATTTGTATTTCCCTTTTTGTACTTGATGTTGCATGGACATGTTGAAGGTACATGGACCACATTTGATGGCGGTCATTATATAATTTTCCATACATCTAAATGAATTCCAGGGCTTGTGGTTAATTTGGATGATAGTTTCCTTTCCTACAATATGATGCTTACATTACCAACATTCTTACATAATGTAGTATGTAATGTTTCAAATGCTTAAAATATTATAACAGAACAAAAGTACACACCATGTACAAAATGTGAGCGTGAAGCACAACTCCAAGATAGATAATTTATACAATAACTTCTTAAATAATAGGAGAAAATCCTCCACATAACCAATTACATTCATACATCATAATTCATCTCTATACAATAATGAATACATGATCTCTATGTATACCTATTTACACCTACAAAATATGTCACTTTACTATTAGGCCGACCCTATTACATATATGTTTACATATTAAATGTAAATTTATCCCCATATATTCCCCCCTTGGGGTCATATCATATACATTTGACCCTATATATGCCTCACTTGGGTCATTACATAGTACCCTCCTTCAAAAAGCTTTGTCCTCAAAGCTTTGCAATTAAAGGCTTCACATGTGATGAAACCAAGTAATATGACTTTATTGTGTTCTTGGATTTTTCTTTCCATTGATGATGACCCATCCATCCAAAATCAATTCTTTTTGGTCGTAATCCTTGGTGTCTAGTTGTTGCATAAGTTTATTTCCCTTGATTCCATGCATTTTTGTTGAATCTTCTCCAATTTGTAGTAGATTTTGGTCTATGATAATATTTTGTTGAATAATGGTTTTGTGATGACTTGTTCCATGAATATTGAAAAGTATTCCATCTTATTCCTTGATAATTTTGATATTGACCTTCTTTTCTTCCTTGAAATCTTTCTTGGTAATGAGGGTGTCGATATGGTTTCACATTTGACAGTTTTCCTTCACTCTGCACATGCATTTCATATATATTCTTCTCAGAGACAATGAAATCTTATATCCTTGTTTTTTGGTCTTTTATTTTTCTATCCTTGGAGATAATACCATCATATTTGGCATGTACAACCTCTAGATGAAGCTCAACTTCTTCAAGTATCTTTTGGCGACCTTCTTGAATCTTCTCTTTTTTCTCCTTTTGAAGATACAATGTTGCCCCATTTATCAAATTATGACGTCCTTCTTCAATTTTGGCTTGCATTTTTTATTTTACTTCTTCATTATTTAGGGATTCCTCAACCTTCTTGCAAATTTCCTCTTCTAGTCTTTTGGTAGATTCTTCATCCAAGATCCTTGTTTCTTCTTGATTTTGATAATTCTTCTTTCMTTCCTTCAATCTCTTAAACTCATCTAATATTTTTTTATTATGGTTTCTTAATCCACATATCTCTTCATCTTTATTTTTCAATTCTTCCCTTCAATCATCATTTTCCCACTTTTCTTTGMTACTCTTTTCTTGCTTTAAGTYCTTAACTTCCTTAATGAGTGATTCATTAGGGGATTGCATCTTAACGCACTCATCATTTTTATTTGTAATATATTTCATTATCTATTCATTACGATTTTTCAATTTGGTTACATTTTATTTTGATTCATTTAGTTCCACTTGAATTTTATGCATATCCTCCATTTTTTTTTATCCTTGATCCATTTATTTGAGAAGAGTTTTTCAAAAGTTTCCCATGAGAGGGAGAATCCAATACTTTCATCAAAGATATACCACCATTTGAAGGCTTCGTCATCAAACTTAAGGATTTCTTGAAAAGGAGTCTTACAATGTACTTTTAACATCCTCAACAATTCCACGGGATTGATTTCATCTTTATATTCATCTCTTGTAAATTTAGGTATTTCCATTGATTCTTAATTGAGGTCTAACCACAACCCTCAACTTACAAACTAAGTATATTAAGGATAATGATATCAAATAGTTATAATAAACTTTCCAATATAATCTTATGTGTTTTCTCTTTCCATTGGCTCTTGAATCACCTCAATCAGAGATCTCGATCAAAAGTTATGATAGTTTTAAGTGAACATACCTTTGAAAATCCTAGTTTAGAGTTTGTCCTTCTAGACAAACTTTGTTTCGATGTATTTATGAAATTTCAGACCCCGTGAGTATGAAATTTCTACCTGCAGTATTTTGAAGTGTCCTCTCTATAATACCACAAGTATGACAAAAATTTGGTGTGCCAAATGAAAGTTATGGTAACTTTCCCAAACCTTGCTGAATTTTGACCTATTCTGGAGAGTGAAATTGTACAAAATTCTACACGTCCAATATTGGATAAATGATTATGAAATTAGTACCCAAAATACTATGGACTGTCCTATTTCCAATGCAACTAGTCTCACATAATTTGGATCTTCTATGAATATCATATGGTTGTTTTACCCGAAACACCTGTTTGAGACTAGTTATAGGACTAGTCAAAAACCCTATCTTCCACTGGGTGTATCTCCACAAGTACAATGATCCATGGCTGAAATTTGTGCCACAAGTGCTTTGATATGTCTTCTAAATAGCATCTAAGTTTTCATTTTTGAAGTAGTCCCCCAAAAATGTTATAGCGACAATTCCAAAATGACTTGCTTGAGGAAGCAAAACCCTAGGATCAATGCTATGATACCAAATGTAATGTTCCAAATGCTTAAAATATCATAATGGAACAGAAATACACACCATGTATAGAATGTGAGCGTGGAGAAAAAATACAAGATATATAATTTATACAATAACTTCTTAAAGAATAAGAGAAACTCCTCCACGTAACCAATTGCATTCCTACACTACAATTCACCTCTATACAATAATGAATACATGATCTCTATATATACCTATTCATACCTACACAAGAGGCCCCTTTACTATTAGGTTGATCCTATTACATATATATTTACACATTACATGTACATTTAGACCCATATATGCCCCCCCTTGGGGTCATATCATATACATTTAATCCTATATATGCCCCCCTTAGGTCATAACACAATACATATCCTTGTCATAGGTGGGGTACTTGTACACTATGTCAAAGAGTGTCTCGATGTCATAGGCCATGGGATGTCCATGCTAAGTGAGGACTGTACTTACAACATAATTTGAGGTATATGTCTCAATCTTGAATGAGTTTTACAAGGCTGCTAGAAGGAGGACTGGTGTTGAGCAGAGGTGATGTTTTAGATCCTCGAATGCTTTATATTGTTCCTTGGCCAAAACAAACATGGATTTTGATCTAACTATGGTCACTTGGTTAATGGGCCAAGTGATATGAAAAAAAACAAACATAGACCTACATTAGAAGCTAGTGGATATTGAGACATTGTGAAGCTTTGTTAGTGTCTTTGGGGCTAGTGAATCATAAATGACTTGGATCTTGGTTGGATCCACATGCATGCCATGCTCATCCATGATGTATTTGAGATATTGAATTATCTTCATGCTGAATGCGCACTTCTATAGATTGACATACAAATTGTGTTTTGGCAAGGTGCTTAGGACTTTCTAAATGGGCTTATATTTCTCCTCCTAGGTTCTACTAAAGACAAGGATATTGTCCATATATGCGACTAGAAAAGAATAGGTGAATGGGTGCAAGATGTCATCCACCATCCTCATTACCATTGTTAGGGAATTAATCATGTCGAAATGCATGACCAACCACTCCAAGAAACCTTTTTTAAACTTGAAGGTTGATTTTTCCCACATCAATTTGTTCAATTGGCACATGTTAATAACATCACTGCAGATGAATCTTACTTTAAAAAAATTGCACCCTTGAGTTGATTGTGAATTATTATCATCAATTCGAGATTGAATACTAGTCATGGACTATTTTTTTTTGATGGATTTGTAATCAATACAAAGTTTCCATGTCTCATGCTTATTCTAAGCCAATGGAATCTATCTCTTGCAAGGTGAGGGGTTTGGTCGAATGTGGCCCTTTTGTACTATTGTGCACTTTAATTGTCTAAATAAATAGATAATTAAGGTGTTCAATATGAATTGTCAAGCCCAGGGAAGTTTTGTTATTGTAAGATAATTGTGCACAGTCTATGCTAGATTATGAAAGAAAACATTAATCAAATTGCAGTAAGGTAAATTAACACTAAAAGAAACAGAATTGAAAAGATGAACACTGACACAAGTTGCTGACATAGCTGGAGTTCTAATCTATTGTTGCAGAATTGAAATCACACTTGCATAATTGAAATCTAATGTCCATGAGTAGAATTTGATGAGTGTATAAGAATCCTGGATTATCTAATCTATTCTAATTTTCTATATTACTCTTGTAGGAGGAAGTTCTGTGCTAATTGTTGAAAGGAAGTCTACTTAATTGCAGAAAGGGAATTCACACTTCTATTTACTTTTTCTTGAAAACATAGATTTAATCTAATGCAGAAAAGGAATTAACTTTCAAAGCAATTCTCCAGCAGTATACAACAATTTATTCTAACTCTCATGAGACACACTGATGCGCATTAACAGAAAGGGACTGAACTGTAAGAACAAATGTATTCTAGAAATTCATAAACTGATAAATCACACAATTGTGATTAATCAAAGCAGTTTAATCTAAAATTCACAACAGAGGGGAGTCTGTGAGGAAGGTGGTCCCTTTCCTTCTCACTGAATCCACTCGAAAAGACTACAGTAGGTTGGAGAAACTCAAATCACTTCTTTATTAAATCGCCAAAATGTTCAGATACAAATTGTTTCACTTCACTCTCTATTCCACATCTAATCTCCACTACCTAATGGTTACAAAAGCTCTGTTATTTAAAGACAGATACATTTAGTTGAAACAGACTCAGAACAACCTTGAGAATCGGAGATTCTCAAGCTGTTCGTATGATATAAAAGATCTGTCATCATCACAAAATCTAGAAATGATCTTGATCACTAGCGTGAGCCAAAACGTGTAACAACCTTGAGGATCCGTCTTCAAGATATGGATTTGAATGATATACCAGCTTCCAGGATCAGTGGAAATCTATTGCAGCAGGTGTAACAGCTTTCAAGAAAGGTGCGCAATTGTTGTAGTCATGTAACAACATGCAGAACTGGCGCACATCTGTAACAACTGGTGTAACAACAACGATATTTCTTCAAGACTTGGATTTTTTTCATTAATCTACACATTTTGATCATTAGTTGAACATTCATGGATAAAATATGAGAAACGCTACCAATCAAACATGTTAAGTAAATAAGAATACAAAAGCAAGATCAATGATTCATACCTTGGGAAAAAGGGTCTTAGCAAACATTATATTAGGCATTTTAGCATAGAAATGATAAGGTTGAATGAGAAAAAGGTATAATGAAAAAGAGACATTTATGGGTCCTAACATGTACTAACTCTTGAATATGAAATTTGATCTCACCATTCAATAGAAGAGATAATTTGTATATTGGGCCATCAGGTAAAGGGGCACCCAGTGTTCAATGAATTACATGCTTTACTTGATAATGCAAAGGTACCCTTATAGGTGAGACAAATATATCTTTATATTCTTCAACTATTATGTTCCCTTGATTTGGTTGTGTATAGTGATCCCTTACAGAGGCCTTGGTGGTCATGGTGATATTTTGTTTTTCTTTTGATTGAACCTTGAAGAGGATAATCTCTCAATTTGAAATATTATGTTCCTACACTAAATAGTCGTGATCATAGAGACTATAGTGGTCGATGATATCTTGGGTATCATGTGGTGTTGACCTCCCAAAGTAACAATGACATTGTGGGGCCAAAACTCATAACAACACAACACTTCCACATATATGGTTGTACTAAAATAACATCACAAACTTCAAGCAGGGAAATCACACATAGTGCCTCATCTTTGAAGGGATTGATGTTGTAGTGTAAGTAACATTGCTTATTGATGCAAATGTCTCATCCCCGGATCAACCAAACTATAATGTATGGCTAGGGGTACAATGCCATTAACAACTTCAACTTCTTGATGACCTTTGTTGTTCTTCTCATTGCCACTATCAACAATGAATTCAATCATAGATTGTAGTCACACATAATATTTTTATGATTCCAATTTTCCGCGATGATTTCATTTATTATGAGGTCCACAAAAAAGCATTAATGTAACCTCTCCTTGGTTAGGGATGCATGCACTAGACATGATATATAGGCCTAAGTTTTCTCCTAGGAATTTGGAAGGGGCAATGATGAAACTATAGTCATAATATGAGAAAATCTCTCCTATAATGGAAAGCACACTAGATGCAAGCCTTGCACCATATGTGGATCTATTGTATAACTCTTTATATAGTGTCACTAGGTTGCTTAGGAGATATGAAATAACGCCAACACTTTTGAATGGGATGATCTGATCATTCAAATTGATAAGAGGCTTGGATAATTTTTGTATTCTTAGAGATTTCCCCTCCTAGTGACTTGAACATAATCTGCACTCTCGAAATTTAAAGAATCAATGAAATTTCATCCAAAAATATTTTTATGCTTAACTTACAATACTCTTTTTATTGGATGGGACTTTGAGGAAGGGATGAATCCATGTGCACTCTATAGGACTAATGGAGTTTACAACAATGGTAGGGAAAATAAATGCAACTATTAGAGCGACTCCATCATGTAGGCAATGTTCCATTATAATATTGTATCTATGATTCTTCAATTTTTTGCTTTTGGAACAACACCACACCATGATGATTCATAGTAAAACTGTAGAGAGCCATCTCCATTATCTCTAAATTCTCTACTAGAAGATGGCGTATGGCGTATCACAATTTGTAGGAATTTTTTTTTATCTTGGGGCGCATTAGGTCTTGATCAAGGTTTTTTGCACATATGTCTTCTAGTTAAAACACTTTGATGTTTATTTCCCATTCTAGGATGAATTGTATTAGGGTTATAAGATGGATAATTGTCGCTCCTTTCCTACGTGTCAGATTTGATATTCCCATACAGTTTTATTGGTTCGATCCATGGAACAAGGGTGAGGATCTCACCATAGTTGTCAGAGAAGGGTTGGCCAAGGTTTTAGTATTCTAGAAGAGTGAAAGACGCACCCACCGGTAAACTCTTGGTGGAATGCACGGGCGACGGCGTGGTGTTTGTGGATAGTGATGCGAAAGTCGCCCTCCAGGAATTCAGATACCTACTTGACCGCCCAATTCGAAATTCGTTCTATTAGTATATGAGCTTATAGAAACAGACTTTGAATTATATGAAGACAAAGAATTCGATGAACCCACCATTGTTTATTCAATATGGAAATAAGATTGAAAACTAGTTAATTGAAGTAATAAAAAGGGTTTATATGAATGAGTGGTTATAGTGTTGAGGGATTAGGGTTATAAGAAATGAGGGTTGATAAGTAAGGTATTATAGGTGTTAGGTGTGTCCAAAGAAGTTATTGTGATTAAGATGGAATTATTTTAGTTACTAAAAGTATAATGCACTGGATATAATTCAAAAAAGTTACGGGTTATATTTACGAATCAATATATTTGTTTGACCAAATGTTTGAAAAAAATAGATGTTCAATAATTATTTCTTGGATTTGCATGAAATTCATGTGGATGGCACAACTCAAAATATGTTATTATTATTATCTAAAGACATCATGTTACTAGACTTGGTAGAATATGTGTCCCCAAATTTAGATGATTGGGTCCTAATCATGAAGTAGATCTAGTGGGACGATGTGTTACCCACATGAGAGAAAACTTCATAAGTCAAGTCCTACTTTATGTGTTTT
>JASDQU010244791.1:147530-165359 GCA_032191745.1 Picea mariana | reverse complement strand
TTAAAATGGGAAGAAGAGGTTAGGACCAAGTTAGCATGTATGGAAGGTGAATGCATTTCCTAATGTCATTTGTTAGAACCACCGTAGGTTAGTGGTTCAAGGGTTGTGCCCTAGTGAAATTTTATTTTATTTATTTTCCATTTTTGTTTTTTTTCCGTTGTGGGTCCAAAATTCATGTCTCCAAAGGAAAAAAGTTCTTAGGTGGTAAACAAGTGGTTTTTATGTGTGTTGTCTAATGGTGATACAAAATGTGGTTCTAGTGAAAGTTTCCACGATGGTAGAAAAGGAAAAAATGCACACCCCTAATGATGTTATCAGGGCTCAAGTAATTGATGATATGTGACCGAGCCTTCCAAATGTTTTACACAATGGTGATGAAATCCACCAAACGAGTCAACTGAAGGTATAATAGAGGAAATTATAGTAAAATTACCAAGGAAATAGAGTCTAGGGGGGACCAACTATTTGTTTCAAGTGCTCTTGCAATCCCAGAAGAGCCACCTAATAATAAACCTGCGATTGGGTGCTACAACACCTTCACGCATCCTGGACAAAAGGTTATTATCTTCAAATGGTCAAGAGGAAAAAATGTAGCTTGAAAGAAATTGGTCGTTTTATCAAACAATTGGTCCCAACCTAAGCATTAACACTCAAACAAAAGTATGTCCCTTGTACTGTCAAACAAATATGTTAGAAAGGATTTCAATACTTTAAGAAAACAATCATGTTTCAATGAGGAGAAACCATGGGTGTTGTTTGGATACCTAACCCCACAATATTAACCTAAACTATAAATTATTTTAGTCATTAAGGGAGGATTTTAATGGGTTAGATTAAAATTGTTTGTTGGCTTTTAAAAGTCTTGGCTTGGTGACATGAACCACGCCTGTTATGTTTTAAGGAGTTTATCATATAACCATTTTTATGTTTTCAATAATAATTAGAAATATTCATTCAACATTTATATCATCATGTTTTATGTTTTTTGATATTTAAATGAATATTTAAATATTATACTTAAACAATTTATATAAAATAACATATAATTTAAAAAAAATTAAAATTTATTTCAATGATATTACAAAAAATTATATAAAATAACATATAATTTTAAAAATTTTAAAATTTCTTTGAATCATATTACAAAAATTTATATAAAATAACATACAATTTTAAAAATTTTAAAATTTCTTTGAATGATATTAAAAAATTTATATAAAATAACATACAATTTTAAAAATTTAAAAATTTCTTTGAATGATATTACAAAATTTTTAATATTGATGTATTAAAAGTACGTATGAATATATTACAAATAGATTGTATGAATATATATGAGTTATAATAGATTTTGCTACATAAAAATATTGCAAATAAATTATGTGTTAGTAAGATATACTATTTATTTATTTAAGGGCGAAGCAGGTGTAATGGAGAACCAGTGGAGACGACCAAACTTTTCAAATTTTAAAAGGCGGGAAAAATCTAGAAGGCAATTGGAGGGTGACTTCGAGGTCGACTTCAACTCTTAATGAGAGGGTTTTCAGTTCCTATTAGGCTACTGTTTCTAAGTTTACGTACTTTCCCCTAGTTTTTATAGGAACCTTCATAGGAGTTTGGTATTCGTTGGTTCTCCGTTTTAGTTTTAGTTTTCATTGAAGTTTTATCTTCCTTACTTTGACTTTTATGGAGTTTAGCCATTTCTTTGGTTGGATGTTTTACTAAGTGTTTTTAGTTATCCCTTTTTGGAAATTGTAGTGATTTATTACTACTCTGGGACCCTTAAATGTTGTTTTCTCGGGGATAGGATAGTGGTTCACAGGTGGCTTTGTCATAATTTTATACCTCAGTTACCTTAAATACCTTCACCTTCTTGGACTTTGGAATGGGTTCTCAGCCCTTGATCTATGTTATTTGTCTATAGTGGAGTCCAAGTGGAGCCCTATGGCACTTAGTCGGTTAGATAGAATAAATGCTGAGGTAAATGATTTATTAAATGAGCCAGAAGAGGTACTCTAGCAAGTGGTAGATGTAACAAAGGATTGTTATAAGGGTGGGGTTGTATCGCATTTTCAGAAGTTTGGTTCTGGTATCCTTTCAGAACCTGTGGCTCGGCCATTTTCACATAACGAAGGTCTTTCCAAAGTTCCTGGTTATGAACCCTCCTTGGAAACTTACTTATCTACTCGAGCAGAGATCACACAGGATGTGAGGAATACCCTGTCGATTTCTACCCAGTTAAGAGTGGAAAAAAGTGTTGTATCACTGCACCCGAGACAAAATTCAAAGGTACTGCTACTATCTGGAAGGGATGCAAACAGTGGGCGACAAAGAAAACCATTAGGAAAAATGGTCCTAGGCTCTGATATAGGACTGGAAGATACATGCCAGATGGCACTTTGTGGTATTGTAGGCAGATTTGCATACAACAATTTGAATGTGGAAAAGTTATCTGTATGGTTAGAACAAGCATGGCTCCCAGTCTTAGGTTATATCCTGGAGACCTTTTTCTTGTCAAAAGGTTGGTTAGGATTTCTCTACAATTGTCCTGAAGATGTGACTACTCTGTTAGATGGAGTATGGGTAAATGGGATGAATAGCCTCATGCTTAAATGCTGGAGGATAATGTTTAACCCTGAAACAAAGTATTTCTCTTTAAGGCACCTTTGGGTTTTGTTACCAGGACTTCCATTGTTTTTGTGGAATGAAGGAGCACTTACGGCAATTGGAAACTCACTTGGGAAATTTTTAATGGTTGATAGAGGTGTTATCATTGCACTTGCTAGGAAAGTTGGTAGAGTATTGATTGAGCTTAATATACACCAATATTTTCCAGAAACTTTAGATATTAAGTGGCGCAGAAAGCACTTTCTTCAGAAATTAGATTATCTCGACATTCTGTTCCGGTGTAGCATTTGCAGAAGTACCTCTCATCTCAGGAGGGATTGTAAAGGTGTTGTAAATGAATATTTACTACAGGAAGAGACTGAACCTGACTACTGCATGCCAAAATTATCCATGGAGACGGGGTTTTATGGTCCGGGTGTGACTCAAGTAGATAGATCTGATACTATTCCCGGGGACAACAACTGCTCTGTCTCGGATAAGCTTCTTTCTTTCTACCCAGGTTTTTATAATTCTTTGACTATTTGGGAAAGAGATTTTATTAATTCATCAGAGTGGTTAAAGGATATGAATACAAAGTTTGTCCCTCTGCCCTCGATTGTTAAAGAAAACTTAGGAAGTCTTGATACCCCCACTGGTAGCCTGCAACCTTCTATTATACCTTCTCCTCATGGTTTGGGATTGGATACCGTGCCTGTAACTGGTAGACATACCTTTACAAACCAAAAGGTTCCTAGCCATAGTCCTTCTCTTGAACCTTCTTTTCAATATGGAGATAACTGTTTACCGCAGTCGAGTCTTGTGGGGATGAGTCAATCGACAGATCCACCTGGCTATAGAGAACCTGATGAAGAAGATTCCACTCTATCTACGGTACTTGATTCACTTATCCCCTTCATCTGTGATAAGGAATCTACTATGAAATTACCTTTGTTTCTTGCAAAGTCTATTTTTAAGAGTGATACTGGGAGTGGGGAAGTCGGTTTTTCAAAGTCAACGGATGTGAAGGCCGGAAAATAATATGCTTGGTATAGGGGACTGGGCATTGAAATCTCCTCGATAAAAACAAGAAGCAACCGTAAAAAATCGACACTTGTCTCCAATGATCCCCTTGTTCCTCGTACATCCACCGAAGGTGGGGCCCTTAGAGCGATGAAGGCCCTCACTTGATTGAAGTAATGTTACTTCTTTCTCTAAATCTAAGGGGGATTGGGGGTGCCCTGAAAATCGCCTCGGTTAGAAGTACTTTGGAAAAGACTCGTCCAACTATGTTTTTTTACAGGAGACTTTGGTACATTCAAAAATGGCCCGTTCCTTTTTTCATTCCCTCAAACCAAGCTGGTTAATTTGTGTAGTAAACTTTGTTGGCACCTCAGGTGGATTATTGGTCTCTTAGGACCCCAATTATTTTGATTTGGTTCCTTTTATCACTTGTGGTGGAATATTTTTGACAGGATATTGCTTAGAAAGTAGAAGACAATTGAATTTACTTAATGTTTATGGGCCTTGCTTGGAGCGCAAAGAATTTTGGGAGAATCTGGAGTTATCTGGACTTCTGAATTTAAAAGGTTTTGTTTTAGCAGGTGATATTAATCTGACTCTATCTATGGGTGAAATATGGAGTGGATCAACCTTATTGGGACTGCTGGAAAAAAAAATTAAATCCTTTTTTCTAAAGGACAAGCTAGTCAACATCGTGCCGGGGAAAATTGTACCTACCTGGCGAAACGGTCATTCAGGAAATGGTTACATTGCCAAAAGACTTGACAAAACCCTCATTTCTAAAGATCTTGTTGAATCGGTTGGTATTTATAGAGCCTGGGTAGAATACCCCTTTGTTTCTGACCATGCGTAGATTATCCTTCAATTGGATATTTTTCCTTTATATAAGGCTTACCTGTTCAAGTTCAATCCTTTGTGGACAAAAGAAAATGATTTCATTTTGATGTTGAAAGATTTATGGAAGGATCCAAAGTATCTGTTAGAGACCGGTAAACAAAAACGCCTGGTGTGGAAACTAAAGGACCTGAAAGTTATTACAAAAAGGTGGAAAAAGGAACAAAAGAAGCTAAAGAATGCTAGACTAGATAGCCTGGAACAAGAGATTTCCTATAGGACCTAGCATTTGGTGGAGGGATTATGTAATTCTATGATGGATGTTACTTTATTAGACTTGGAAGTAGAAAGGAATCTATTACTTAAAGAAATAGAGGAGCATTGGAGCCAATGTAGTCGAGTGACCTGGTTGAAGAGTGGTGACCTAAATACTAAATTATTTCACAACTATTCTAGCTACAGAAGGAACAGTGAATTTTTTTGGGAAATTAAAGGTGATGCAGGGGAGGTTTATAGGGGATAGGAAAACATAAAAGCTGCGACGCAGACACATTTCAAAGATTTTTATAAACTACATAATGGGGTCTCGACTACTGAACATGTAAGGGTGGTTTCATTATATCATAGAATGGTGGATAACACAGAATATGAGGACCTATATAAGCCTGTTGAAAAAGAGGAAATAAAAAGGGTTCTAAAATTTTTTCAGTTGACAAGAGTCCTGGCCCTGACGACTGGACTGTGGAATTTTTCAAGCATTTTTTTGATATTGTCGAGGATGATCTATTGGACATGGTGGAATAATGTAGATTAAAAGGATTCATTCCCGGGGTGTTGAACTCAACGTTCATTACTTTGATTCCCAAAGTAAACAAGCCTAAATAGTTTGGCGATTTGAGACCGATCTCGCTTTGTAATCTAAGTTACAAAATTATCTCAAAGATTATAGCAAATAGGATTAAACCCATACTGTCGAGATCGCTCTCGGAGGAGCAACTGGGCTTCCTCCAAGGGAGACATATGTTGGACTCACAGATTTGGAGTTGCTACCTTTTAAGGAGATCTTCCCTTACTCCTTCTTGGACCTGGATTAGGGTTTTAAATATTTGGTTTTTTATATTAAATCAGGTCTCCAGCGTAGTGAAGATTGGGGTTGGTTAATTAGGAAAGTTTAAAAGAGGATTAGTAATTGGTGTTACAGGTAGCTTTCCATTGGAGGTCGTTTTACACTACTGAAAGATGTTTTGGAGAGCCAACCAATTTATTGGTTATCTCTTGCGATTATCCCTCCTTCTGTTTTAAATTTTTTGAGAAAACTAATGTTTAACTTTCTATGGAATAATAATAATGAATCCCATTAGATACATTTGTGCAATTGGGAGTAGATAGCACTTCCAAAATCATACAGAGGTTGGGGTATCCGAAATATTTTTTACTTCAACAATTCATTGGTTGGAAATGCTTTCTGGAGAGTTCTTAATGGGAGTGGTATTTGGCACAGGGTCATTTGTGACAAGTATTTACAAAACATAACAGTGGTTTCCTGGCTCAAATCTTCCTCATTTCAGTTGTCTGGAGTTTCTAGAATCTGGAGTGGTATGATAAAAGTTATCCATCTAATTACTCATGGATTGTACTGGAGTCCAGGTAATGGTAAACAAATTTCTTTGGGGAAGGATCAAATTTTAGGGATGGGCAAATCTTCTTTTATCACAAAAAATTTGCAAGCTGCTCTAGATATTCGGGATATGAAGACACTTGATCAAATTAAAATTCACACTGAGGATCAGTCCCCGTCAACTAACTGGATGAGCAACAATGACCTTGCACTCATCGGAGCTCTAGAAAAGGAAAGGTATCTTTATAGATTGGCGCTTATAAAATCGGGGGCTATATTAACTGCAGAGAAGGATAATCTAATGTGGTCGGGTGGTGATGATTCTAGCATACCCACGGTCAATTTTTTTTATATGAGCATTATGAAAGTAAAAAAATTGACAAAGGCCAAGACATGGAGGAGATCCATGTGGCATTGGAAGATGCCATTAAAGATCAAAGCGTTCATTTGGTTCACACTGGAAGGTAAAATTATTACATGGGACTTGCTTCAAAAAAGGGGTTGGGAAGGACCGGGACGTTGTCCTTTGTGTAAGTTGGAATCATAATCTATCTCCCATTTTTTTATTCATTGTACCTTTGCTAGAACCATTTGGGAGTACATGATTAAAGACTTGAAAGTTAGAAACTGTTGGAATTGGAATACTCCGTCGGACTGCATTAGAATTTGGCATGAGGAGAAGTCGACTCCATCATTGACTTCTACACTCATTTGTTGGAACATCTCGATTGGGCGCAACAAATCTATCTTTGAAGATCAGAAACCGTTCCTTCTGACTATTGTCCACAAAACCAAGATACAAACAAACTATACTTACCACCAACAAAAAGACAAAATTCCTCGGGACTGTTTGATTACACATGAAAGGGGAGCTATACTTGCCTGGTTTGATGGTGCAGCAAAATTGGATGGTAGTCGGTGTGGAGCAGGTGGAGTATTTAAAACTATGGATACTAATAAAGTGGACTCTAAATTGTGGCAGAGGTACAAATTCAAAAGCTGAGCTCTTAGGGGCTTGGGAAACTCTTTTACTTGCACACAATTTTTCAATCTCTAGTATCCACATACTGGGAGATTCGAAAGTTATTATTGATTGGCTCCTCGACAAGGGTAAACTACAAGTTTCAGCATTGGAAGGATGGAAAATTAGAATCAGGATTCTATTAAATAAATTTAAATCCATAAACTATCAACATATTTACAGGAGCTTTAATGTTGAAGCGGACAAACTATCAAAGATGGCACTGGAGGAGACTGAAGACTATATGTTCTATCATCTATGGATCAACGGAGTTGAAGGCCCCAGAAGGCAGATTAGAGTTCATTAGCCTTCTTTGGGACTTCAGTCTTTGTGATTGGCATATTAGTTTTTTGTTTTTCTTGTGGTCTAGGAATTGTTATTTGTCGGTTATGCTAGTGAATGATACTAGTTTTTTGTATTTTGATGTTTCTAGTGTTGAGGACTGTATTAGAACTCTTTTTGTTTTTAGAAAATGATGTTTCTTGTTACATTTTGAGACTAATACTTGTTGATGTAATCTCTAATGACGAGATTAAAGATGTAAAAAAAATATATGATAATATAATTGAGCCAATTTTTTCCTGGAAAAAAAGATATACTATTTATATTTATAATATTCGATAATATTAACACATCGAATTCATAATATTTAAAAAAGTTTAACTATATGTTAATAAAATATACTATTTATATTTATAATAATCGTATCATATTTATATTATTAAAAAATTTAAAGTAATTAAAATTTGATAGTATTAATTCATCAAATTCATAATATTTACAATTTTTAAAGAAGTTTAACTCATGAATACGAATCACAATGTGTATTTATGGCTAACAAATTGACAAACATTGTTTAATTAGTCATATGTAAATTTAATTGTGTTATGAATAAAAAAATTAAAAAACATCATTAATCTTAGAAACTATATTTCTAGAAAATAACAATACCTATGAAATAAGGAGATTTATCTCTGCCCACCTCAAAGAAAGGAGAGAAAACACATTCATATGCATACCACTATTTACTAGTGACCAACGTATGGAACATACTGTACAAGATGGAATTTGGTTCATTTTCTTAAATTTGCAAGATAAACATAACATTATAAATTAATAACAATAAATATCATAAAAACCAATAGAGATAATAGACTTTCATATTTTCAGTGAGTCATCGTTAGTACCCTCCTCTTTTTTTACTCTCTCAACTATGGTAATTACTCTCTCAACTGTGGTAAACAAATGAATGGGTTAGCTACTTATAATTTGTCGAATCAATAAAAAGCAAAATATTACTCTTATCCAATTGTATTATAAATGGATCTTACATTCATTTTATCATAATATTAAATGAACACAATTTATTAATAATGATAGAAAAATATTAAACCAATTTTTTTTTATAATCAAAAGTTTAGAATTTTTATCAAAAATAAATTATTTTTAAGTTAAATTTAATTAATAAAAAATTATTAAAAATAAATTGTTTTTCAAATCAGTTTAAGAATGCCATAATTTTGCAACATATAAATTTAAAATTAACTCATTTTTAAATTAAGAAAATAATAAAAATTAAAAAATCAATATTATTTATTAAAAAAAATAAAAAACATATATATTAATAATTAAATCAATATTTTTTAATTAATAAAATTAAAAAAAAATTATTGAAAAAAATTAATAAAAAAAAAACCGTTTTCACCTACAATATATAAGCTTAATGTTAATTGAAAAAAAAAAACTAAAATCTCTTATTTAGAAACTAATAAGATAACCTTTATATAATGTTAAAAAATTATATTTATAAAGAAAATGATATGTATGTATATAAAAATAAAGGATTAATTTGTTTTTTAGAGGTTAAATTGCAATCAATAGTATTTAGTTCTATGTATTTGATTAAGGCTAAATGGTATTAGAAAACACATGAATTCACTAGAAGTAGCTTTAATGATGACCATATAGGATATTGGCCTTCTTGCATATGTTATTTATGCTGAAACCACCTTTTAGTTTTGGAGTAAGACCTAAAACTGCTTCTTATTGGTTTAGAGTTTGTCTTCCTTGGATGCAAGGAAACAAGTTAACTACCCAAAACCGAGAGGCATTTGGCAAGAGTGAAAATCTACCCCTTATGGACCACTAATGAGTCATTTTCGGTGGCATGATATTTCTTAAATAATGGTGATAAGTCATCTGACATCTGCTAATATTAATTAGTGATAATTATTCTTACTATGAATGAATCATCTGACACATGTCTTGTAGAAAGTGGATAGTGATTGTAAAAACTTTATGTTTAGAGGCTCATTTCCATTCAAATGTAGTTCTCTTCTAGCTACTTTGGTTGGTGCTAATTTGTTTCGTGATAGATACTCAAAACAATCGTAGATTTCCTCGTTAGCCAAGCGCTTGAATGATGCCAAACCAAGGGGTATAATGCTAACAAGGGGCTCAAAATGTAACACATACAAACACAAGTATAAGTCCATGAAAAATGTCGCAAACCTCCAAACCTATGTTACACAGAGACATTGATACTTTATCAAAACGTCATACCCAACTCACGAGGCCCGCCCATATCTCTCTATTTCCCGTACATACTCAATATACAACGCCTCATTGGAATTTGGAAAACCAACGGCCTGGTGGACTCCCTTGGTAAACACTCCCCATCGTGAATCTAATCCATTCCTCATTGCCAGACACATTGAAATGGACACCTTGCTCTTACCCGACTCCACTACGTGACAACAAATTCTTTTCGGCCTTAACCATATATCGGATGCATTTAACCATGGTTAAGATACTTTCAATATAGCTTGATATATTGGACTCATCCTGTGAGATCCTTATATATGTACATTCTATGATGATAAGTCCATAAACATGGTACTTAATTCTTACCAGAGTTATGGTTATAGTAGCTCTCTTACGCGTTAATTCCATGACATTACTACACAGTTATACTCATGGGATGAATTCCTTCATTGGGCTTCAACCACGAGCAGAATTGAATTCGTGCATATATGTTCAGTTGACCCAATTCCATATTGTTGTAAATGACGATGGTCAATGGTTTCATCATGATATACAATCCAAATTCGAAAGGATGTTGTATGAAGATGATTTACATAACCCCTTATTGAATGGAAGTTTGAGGCTGGGGTTAAGGCGGGTCTGATACTTTGGACCTCTGTAAAAATCTCTCTAAAAAACATTTTGTGAGCAGTGTTGTCAGGAAATGAGACACACTTCCACACTAAATATATCAGAAGAGAAGAATAATTTAATCAAAAACGTAAATGACAAAGCAATCACATAGTACACAGAGATTTTACCCTTGAAACCCAAACTAGGAAAACCAACATTCCTTGAGTGTTCTGCTCTCTTGTTGTCTTATTCAATCTGAATAAAAGGTTTCTTGTCTAACCTTGGTCCACACCTAAGACACAATCAACATCATACCCTCTTGCATGTGCAAGAACAACCCTGTATCCAATTCAACTTACATCTGCATGACCAACAACCTACATCTAAAGATTTCTCTAAATATTGACTATATTACGATTCATTGATTAGCCTTTACGACCTTACAACATGCCACTTTATAGGCTTTAGAATAGGAAAAGCCCTAAATACATGGCGCCAAAAAACGGTTACAGATCCATGCAGATCATTGGCTACAAATCCCACAAATCTCAAGATTCTGTTACAGTCGACTCCAAGTCAGATTACCAGTCAACCTTCATTAGGTCTTCAGTGAAATGCCACACGCCCACCTGTCGACCTCTTATCGGTTGAACTCTTCGAATTTTTTTCGATGCCTTTACCATGTCAAACGGCCTCGACCTTCAACTTTGACTTTACCTGGTCAACTAACCTCGACCTTCGACTTGTTGTCGATCTACCTCAACCCTCGACTTACTATCGATCCACCTCGACTTTGACCGTTAGTCGTTCCACATCGACTAGAATTTCACTGCAAAGAATATAAAAACCCAACATTCTCCCACTTGTTTGCTTCTTTGTTGAAATCAAGAGATTCCTGAACTTTCGTTCACAGACCTAGGGTAACAATGCCCATTGCCTCTCTGCACCAAGAAAACTTCACAGCACTCATAGACTTGGTCAACAAGTCTGCTATGTTTTCCAACGTGTCTACTTTCTCTAGTAAAACCTTGTTAATTTCCAACATGCCTCTCACGAAATGGTATTTTACATCGATGTTCTTAGTCTTCGAATGATAAGTAAGGTTCTTTGCCAGAAATATTGTGCTTTGATTGTCACCTCCAGGTCTTCCTTGGTATCATATAATTAATTTAATTTACATTTAATTTAATTTACATTGTACATTTAATTTACCATTGTCACCTCCAGGTCTTCCTTGGTATCATATATTATAGTCCTTCATGCCACACAAATACCTTAATACTCTCTTCACAGTTGTCCAGTTCTCCTTCCCTGTTGTCGACATGTACCTGCTCAACACTCCCACTACATGGGCGATGTCTGGTTGAGTGCATACCATCACATACATTAGACTACCAACAACAATTGCATAGGTAACACCTAGCATGTCATCTATTTCTTTATGTGTCTTTGGACACTGTTCAACAATTAGCCTTGCTCCCATAGTAATTGGCACCTTCACTGGTTTGTAATCCTGCATGTTGAAACATTTCAAAACTGTTTTAATATACTTTGTCTAATTCAACCAGATCTTTCTAGTGGCTCTATCTCTCTTTATCTCCATTCCCATAATGAAGTTAGTTGCACCAAGATCCTTCATGTCGAACTTGGAGGATAGTTGATGTTTCAACTCCTTTATTGTGTCCATGTTGTTTCCAATCAAAAACATGTCATCAACATACAAAGCTACATATATGAAACTCCCTCCTTCTTCCTTGGAATACATGCAGTGATTAACTTTTCTTCTCACAAATCCCAAACTAAGGATGTATGTGTCGAACTTCTGGTACCACATCCTCGGTGATTTCTTTAGACCATAGAATGATATTTTCAGTTTGCACACCAAATATTTCTTTCCATTTAATACAAAACCTTCATGTTGTTTCATGTAGATTTCCTCTTCTAGGTCCCCATGTAGGAACGCTATCTTCACATTCATCTATTTGATTTCTAGATCAAATGTTGCAGCCAGAGACACCAGTACTCTAATGGGAGTTAATTTTGAAACAGGGGAAAAAACATCTCATTGATGTCGACTCCCTCGACTTGGGAATATCCTTTCTCTACCAGTCGAGATTTGAACTTCTCGACTTGTACTGCGACATTCATCTTCTTCTTGAATACCCATTTACTACCAACAAGCTTTCTTCCACTAGGAAACTTGACTAGGTCCCATGTCTCATTCTTGTGCAAGGATTCCATCTCTTTGACCATGGCGCCCTTCCATAGTTTACCCTCTACCGAGTCGACTTCCTCACTGACCGACTTGGTCTCATCGTCGATGGAAGTTAACACGAATGAGGAATGGAAGTCGGGCAGACTATATCTTTCAACTGGTTTTCTTACTCTTTCTGACCTCCTTACTACCGGAGTCTATTGTTCCACCTTTTCCTCTAATTCAATCGACTTATCTGAATCATTTTCTTCCTTTCTCGGTTCAAATCGCACCGTCTCAGGATTATTCTCAATCTAAAAAAATTATTTAGCCTCAGAATTACCTCTAACTTCTCTAAAGGCCACATCTCGACTATACGTTGTTTTCCTTGATGCAAGATCCAAAAGATTATATCCTTTCATTCCTTCTCTGTACCCAATGAAAATAAATTTGACTGCCTTCTTGTCCAGCTTGCTCCTCTTTTCCTTGGGAGCATGCACAAATGCATCACAACCAAATACTTTGAGATGTGAAACAAAAGGCTTCTTACCCGACCATACCTCATGTGTATTTGTGTCAACTAGCACTGACGAAAGAGACATATTCACCATATATCTTACAGTATCGATCGCCTCTACCCAAAATTCTTGTGCGATCCCAACACCATTAAGCATTCTCCTTGCCTTGTCCATCAACGTTCTATTCATTCTCTCGGAAACTCCATTTTGTTGTGGGATATATGGTGTGGTAGTTTAGCGTGCTATGCCACACCTCTTGTAGAACTAATCAAATTCTTTTCCATAGAATTCACCACCGTTGTCAGTTCTCAACACCTTAATCTTCTTATCTATCTGGTTTTCTACAAGAGATTTAAACTCTTTAAATTTCTCGAAAACCATTGATTTCTTCATCATGAAATATATCCATGTCTTCCTAGAAAAATTATCTATGAAGGAGACATAATATAGGGATCCACCAAGTGAAGGCATTGTAACCAAGCCAAACACATCACTATGCACCAATTCTAGAATCCCATTTTCCCTTGTCGCTCCAGATGGGAACCTCACCTGACTTTATTTTCCATACATGCAATGTTCACAAAAGTCGACTTTTAAACCACATTTAGGAAAAACTTCGACCATACCTTTTTTGTGCATAGCTCGAAGTCCTTTTTTTCCAATGTGTCCCATCCTCTCGTGCCATAGCATGGTCAGGTTGACTTCATGATGACTTGTCGAGTCAATTTGTACCGACTTCGCCCGAGTCAAGTCAAGTTGAGTCGAAGTCGAGTCGACTTCAGGAGAAATGATGTTGTTGCATCCGATCGAGTCGAAATTCCCTAAAAGATTGTATATGGTTCCAATCCGAAATCCTTTCATTAATACCATCGCACCTATGACCATCTTGCATGAATCCTTTTGAAATAGAGTGTGCAATCCATCATCACTCATCTTGCTGACATATATCAGGTTTCTTTCCAAACCCGGAATGTGTAGCATGCCTGGAAGGGTTCTTTTCCTCCCATCTTGTAGTATCAGTCGAACTCTTCCTCGTTTCACAATTTTGGTTGTCAAGTCATGCCCCAAGAACACATCACCTCCATCATATTGTTCATACTCACAGAACCATTCTCTATGTGGTGTCATATGATAGGATGATCCTGAGTCGATCAACCAAACACCTTGATCTGACTATGTACTAGTCGACACCAAATACACATCACCTCCCTTATCAGGGGTCGTCTTTCTCTCAGTCAACTGACTGATTCTTGTTGGATCATGTACCGACTTCCATCACCCTCTAATTACAGTCCTTTTTGGAATTCCTATATTTACTGTATTTCCAACATCTTCTTGTCGACTGACCCAGGGATTTAGATCTACCCTTCGACTTAGAATTTTCTACCAGAGAATTTTTCTTTATCTCTTTCAACCAGTTGACCTCTTACCACTAAAGCATCTTTGGTCAATCCTCCCATGTTCTTTCTTCTCATTTCTTCTGATAGTATAGAAGCAACCACATCTTCTAGTGCTAGTGTGGTTATATTACTCCCTATAGCCACGACTAAGATATCTTAGGAGTCTAACAAAGAACATAATAGGATTATACACTTCTCCTCCTTAGTGATTTTAATATCCACATATGACAATTGGATTAAGATGGTATTAAACACATTTAAATTCTCAGTCACCAAACTTCCATCACTCATTCTCAAAAGATACAATTTATTTCTGAGAAACAACTTATTTACCAGATATTTCTACTGTTATAAGCTTCCTAGCTTCTTCCACAGTTTCTTTGTCGAATCTTCACTTGAGACATTTAGCAGTACCGAATTTGCAAGACAAAGTTGAATAGTACTTATTGCTCTTCTTTTGAGTTTCTCCCATTCTTCCATCGACATGTGTGTCGGTTGGGTACCTAGATAGACCAATGTCCATTGTTCTTTATATAAAGAAGATCTTCCATTTTAAGCTTCCAAAGATCAAAATTCTAGCCATTGAATTTTTCTATCTCTATTATTCAACTGCACACCATTCTTGACCACGATCGTTAACACAATTTATGACTTGCAACTCTTACTGTACCTAGGGTTTATTTCTCATATTCAAGATTGATAAATCAATATCTGATACACATGTCAAAGATTAACACAACTCTGATACCACTTGTCAGAAAATGAGACACACTTCCACACTAAACCTAGTAGAAGAGAAGAATAATTTAATCAAGAACGTAAATGACATTTAAAAATCACACGGTACATAGAGATTTTACCCTGGAAACCCAAACCGGGAAAACCAACATTCCTTGAGTGTTCTTCTCTCTTGAACTTGTCTTATTCAATATGAATAAAAGGTTACATGTCTAACCTTGTTCCACACCTAAGACACAATAAACATCATACCCTCTTGCCTGCGGAAGAACAACCCTGTAGCCAATTCGGCTTACAACTGCATGACCAACAACCTAAATATAAATATTTCTCTAAAGATTGGCTATCTTATGATTCATTTATTAGCCTTTATGGCCTTACAACATGTCTCTTTATATGATTTACAATAGGAAAAACCCTAAAGACATGGAGCCCAAAAAAGGTTACAGATCCATGCAGATCATTGGCTACAAATACCGTGAATCTCAAGATTCTGTTACATTCGACTCCAAGTCGGATTACCAGTCTACTATTAGTCGGCTTTCATTTGGTGTTTTTCACCACACACACACCTGTCAACCTCTTGTCGATTAACCTCTTTGACTTGTTTTCCATGCCTTTACCATGTCGAACCACCTCAACCTTCGACTTTGACTTTACCCAATCGACTAACCTCGACCTTTGACTTGTTGTCGATCTACCTCGACCCTCGACCTGTTGTCGATCCACCTCGAATTTGACCATCAGTTGATCCACATTAACTAGACTTTCACTGCAAATAATATAACAACCTAACAAATTTCTTATTGGATGAGGCTATGGAAGAGGAATTTGAGGATTATGATACTCAAATATCAATTGGGTTTCAAAGCACTGGAGACCCACATAAGGAATCTCGAGAAAAAAACATAGCAGCAATTGGAACCCATGGAGGTGAGGGTCCTTTTGTGTCTGGAAAGAGGAATCATGATTTGATGAGTGACACGATATTTGAAGTAACTAGAGTGGCTTTGGTGTGCGATAGGGTTGTTGTTGGATTTAAAATTGGGATGAGTTATGTTAATGGAGGATTTGGGGGTGAATATGGAGGTGGAGGTGGGTATGGAGGCAGAGGAGGTGGGTCTGGATCAGATTCCAATGGAAAAGATGTTTACTATAAAAAAATGATGCAGGTAGATCGTGGCAACCCACTTCTGTTAACGAATTATGTGAGGTTCTTGCAAGAGGTTAGTATTGAGGAATCTAAACTTCAGTTTAATTTAATAGCCTTGACCTGTTGTTATATAATTAATCATCTTAGCCTTCTTGACTTCATATCATCCATCTTATATATCCATGACACACTATTTCTAAAATTCATTTTCTTACATCAAAATTTTTAATATTGTTGGCTTTGTGTCTATTAAGGTTCAACATGATCTGGAAAAAGCTAAGGAACATTATGGGAGGGCCATACTAGCCAGTCTGGGTGATGGATATGTCCTCTATATTTATGTCAATATTATATGGGATGTTCATAAATATGCACCTCTTGTAGAATGCTACTATGATCAAGTTGTTGAGGTTGCTCCAGATGATTGGTCAGTATCTTTCCTATCTCTTTAGTGGTTTATCCAATTATGTATACATTTATTTGTAAGGTTTTTTGGTCTCTGCTTCTCTTGTTACCTAAATTGTAATTCAAGGTTGGTCACGATAATTTAGGGTAGCACCCTAACCAATAATTTTGGGATTGACAACAAGTTTTTATATAGACTCCCATCCATCATTGAGAGGATATGAAGCCTTAGGCCATTAAAAACTGGTTAAGCCAGAGATAGGAAGTTTTTGTTATTTTAGAGCAAGGGTATGGTCCAGTGCCACCCATGTTTTCTTCTCTCTCATACTTGTCAATTGACTCAATGATGGGACCTACTATTGCCTCTATAGGACACAACTAGATGATGTAGGGTGTGAGGGGCCATGCCACTCCCTACTCATGGTATAAGGGGCCCTACCCCAAAATTCTAGATGTTGCTGGAGATGGTTCATCTCCATTCTTAATTTCCACACCCACAACATGATCCACAAATAATAGTTGGCACAAGTTAGTGCATCATTATACTAGAAAAAGATTTGGATTGGGAACATTGAATTAAAAGAAACATCATTACATTTATTCCATATCCCAAACATGATTTCAACTTTAACAATCATCTAAGCAAATTGGTTTCCTAACAATGAAACTCTACAAGAAAAGTTAAGTGTACCTTGATGGGTTAGGGGTTATAATGATGCCTTGATGGGCTAGGGGCTAGTCGGTTAGTTGTAAGTGGTTTGGGGGTTAGGGGTTAGTGGGTTAGTTTATAATAGTTAGGATGAGGTTGGGGGTTAGTGGGTTAAGTGTTAACGATTATAGAGGTGAGGGATTAGGGGTTATAGGAGTGATAGTGATTAGGGGTTAAGAGGCAATAGGGTTTAGGGACTATGAGTTAAAGGGGTGATAAGGGTTATGTGTTATGGGGTGTGTGTACTCATAAGGATTAGGGGTTAGTGGGTTAGGGTTATTCCATGGCATTTGAAAGGTAGTGGTTAAGGGGCCACAATAATTTATGATAGTTTTAGGTCGACCCATCAAGTAATTAGCAATTTAGTGGATGCTTTTAGAAGGTGGTTGTATATAAATAGAGGTATCATTTACTTCATTTATATATACACACATAGAGAGAGAGAGAGAGAGAGAA
>JASDQU010244791.1:127365-137869 GCA_032191745.1 Picea mariana | reverse complement strand
ATATATATATATATATATATATATATATATATATATATATATATATATAATATGAAATTCAATACTTTAACTTTTTTAATTAGATTTGAGTTTTGATTTATTTTATGAGGAGATTCGGGAGAAAAACAAATTTAAATATAAAATAAAAATAAAAAAAATAGTTTATAAATTCATGTAGGCGTGGAAGTTATATACATTAATTACACTTTTGTACACATTAATCAATCACTTAATGTTAATGCAATAAGTATTGGCTTACCGTGTTGTTGTTGCTCTTGTACATTTAATGTAGATCTCGATGAAGGAGAAGTTCAAATTGAAAGTTAATCATTTTCAATGATCATCTTCATATTCTGACGATATAATTATTGGTGATATCATAGTTTTTCATTTCTTAGATTGCATTTTTGAATGCATAAATAGATTCATTGTCCTAAAAATCTCCTAGAGCACTCAAATTATGCAGATTTAACAATTGAAATTTGCAATTCCAACAATTTTTTACTAGATAAAATTAACCAAAAAATATGACAAAAAATAGTAAAAAACGCAAACTACGTCGAAAAAAGGTTTTAAATTCCATGAATGCATCACCTTCAAGTCTCGATTTATAGAGGCTGTGATAGTCTCTACATTATTGTCAATAATCAATAGGTTGTTACACAATATTAGGTATGCAAATACGCTTTTGTCATATATATGCATCTTGTTTTTCAAGGAATGTACGTTGTGTAGATTTCGAAAGCTTTTACTTTAATTTTCTTTGTAACCGTAATGACATCGTCTAACTATTAGAATTTTTGTCCCTCGGCATTCACACCTTCGACATCTACGCCTCCTTCCAGCACATATCTATCCTTTTGTGTCGTTTGTCGTTTTTGTTTCCTTTGTCGTTTGTTTCCTTTCCAGTCTGCCATTTCTTTGTGTCACCTTCGTCGTAACGATGTCGTAAGGGATGTGAGGTAGAACATTTAGTGTGTAACCTTTGTTGGGGTTAATTGTGTTAGAATAATGTAATTACATCTCTAATTAATGTCTATGGTTATAGGGAGTTGGTTAGTTATACTAATGTCCCACAACTTCTTTGTAACTATAATTTTATCTTAATATATAATATAATTTGATAGTGTTGTAAGTTGCATTAGTTTTGCAAATCAACAATTGGTATCAGAGCAGGTCTGGGCCTCACTCCTTCATGGTAGGCCCAAGTGCCCAAGGATCATGGAGCAAGATAGACAAAAGGTTCTTAAGGAATCATGGAGCAAGAAGGGTTAGGCGTTGAAAAATAATAGTCATCGTGGACCGATAAAGAAGAGGAGAATTAGTTCCACAGACGTATATCATGAAGATGGAATTTCGAAGAAAACCCATAAATATTTTAATGTCGATGGGAAAGAGGTGTTTGAAAAGAACACTTTCAAAATACAGTGGAAATGAAGAAGTGCGGACCGACGAAGAATTGGCGGAGAAATGTAAGAAGGAAAAGAAAAAGAAGAGTTCCAATGAGTGGATATTGAGGAGAAAGTGGAGATTACAAAAGGAGCAGGAGATTAAAGAAGAGGCACCTGAGGAAATTAGGAGGATTCGTGATATGGAAATCAGAGAAAAAGCTTCCAAGAAGAAGAAGAAAATGAAGAGAAAGGAAGGCAATGGAATTGAAGCAGTGAAGAATTTGGAAGAGAGAATTGAAGACAAAATTGCTAAAGAAGAAGAGAATATACATAAATCTCACAAGAAGAAGAAGAAGAAAAGAGCATTTGCGAATGGAGTTTCTCTTGATATTGATATCGAGACCATAGCCAAAGAAATGGCCTCATACTACAAAGCTTTGCAATTGGCCATAAATGTAGTCGTTGCAACGATGAGTGCCAAAAGGAATTTGGAAGGGTGGAGTTATGCTTCAACTTTTATAAAGAAATTTGATAACAGTCAATAGAGAAGGAAAGCCACCAAGAGCCACCAAAGCAGCTGAGTTGCTGCAATAAAGTAATTTCCAAGCATACAAAAGAAACTGCAAGGAGAAAATGCCAAGAAAGAAACGATCGGACAAGTAGAAGAATCGTTGCATGAAAGTTGACGAATTGTTGAAAAAGATTTGACAAATTGTTGAAAAATATTTGTAGAATTGTTGAAGGGTTTGCAGTTTGCAAGGTGTGATTAAGCTAGAAAGGGTACATTATTGAAAACTTTAACTTTAGATGTGAATTTGTCAACTTTGAAAAGGTTAAATAAACTTCATCAAATATAGCAGCACAAGTAAATTGCATGACATTTTTATAATTAATTATCTTATAATTAATTGATAAGATACAATGTAATGTGGGAATAGAATCCACTTTTTAGAGACAAGAGCGATAAAACATACCAAGTGAGATCGTTGAGTAGCAAAATAATCGCTACAAGAAAGTTATCATTAAAGTGGAGTGATAAAAGCAGGATCAACAAATTGCTACAAGAAGTAAAGCGATAAAGGCAAGATCGAAAGATCATTGCAAGAAGTGAATTGATAAAAAAGTATCGCTGGGATGGAACGATAAACACAAGGAAGTCGTAGAGGACTTGTAATTTGGATTTAATACAAGAAGAATCGGGCTATCACTATTGCAAGAAGAATATCTGAAGAAGATTTAAAGCAAGAAAGGATCGATAGATCATGTGATGGTGTGGAGCGATAAACCCAAGGGAAATTAAGCAAGACAAGGAAATGTGGAGAAGAATATGTGAAACCAAGAATTAGAAGAAGAAAGCATCGACAAATCGTGTGCATCGACAAAATAAAGGATCAACAGAATCGATGAATGAGTCACAAAGTTAGCAAGAAGAATTTGTTGTAAGAAAGGGTCATGTAGGCAACAAGAAGAAATCATTGCCATATAGTCAACAAGAAGCATGGAGTGAAAAAGACAAGAAAGTTGAGGAATCACTGGGTGAAAAGATCCCAAGTGAAGAAAGGTTAGTCGTAAGAAAGATTAGATTTGGATCGTAATACTAGTCAGGAAGTCCACAAGAAAGGTCTCCAATAGTGAGATCGAGGATTTTTGTGGTCCATCGAAGATGGCACAGAGACTATCTGCAACAAAAAGTTTTGGTACGACAATATTTTAGAGTCGCCAACAAATATAAGAATCCACTATGAAGTGGTGGAGAGAAGGAATCCACTATGAAGTGATGGAGATAAGGCATCGACACGAGATCGCGTGGAAAATTGAGGCCGACCGCGTGGGAAAACGAGCAAGATGACAACCCAAGTGATGAAATGTTGTACTTGACATGAAATTTTGTAATGAGGGGGTGAATGATTGGTTGTACCTGACACCCCATAGAATTTTGGTCCTAGTTGTAAAAGTCTAGCCATAGGCAAGTTGATTTCCCCAGGTTTGTTGTAAGCCCTCTTATTCAATCCTACATGTAGTGTCATAGTGCATGGAGTATCCCTTTCATGCATAGAGAGGATGTGGCATCAAGTTGAGGAATTAACCATTTGGTAGGTATGAGGTGGTAGGTGTACTTGTATGTAGCTAGATGTTGAATCAGAGAAGTTGAATCTTCAATTAAGGGGGGGAATATGAGATGGAGTAATCTCAGAATGTGAGATTATTAGGAGATGAAGTAATATCAGAATGTGAGATGGTTAGGACCAAATTATGATTAACAGGGAGTCTAATGTGTTGATGAACCATGTATGTAAAAAGGATTCCTAGAGAACTGGTGAGTACCCATGTATCTCGGTAGATGGATTTCTTTTTATATGGATGTCTATGTTTTCTGCGGATACAAAAGGAAAGAAGAAGCAAGTTAAAAGATGAATCCCATAGTGAAGAAAACCTAGACGAAAGGAGGTTGGTGACAATGTTGAGACAACAATGAAAAATTGCAAGGTAGTGTTGAGATAGCAATAAAAAATTGCAAGGAAACACCCACACCTATATCAACAAGAAATGATTTGTAGAACCATGTAAATCACAAGACCAATTGGGTGACATATTCCCAAATCCATTGACAATGCTTTTGAATTTTCATAGGAATAATTTAAGAGTGATACATCTTGAAGCGTTCAGTGGATGTAATTAAGGGGGAGTGTTAGAATAATGTAATTACATATCTAATTAATCTGTCTATGGTTACAAGGAGTTGGTTAGTTATACTAGTATCATGTAACTTCTTTTTAACTATAATTTTATCTTAATATACAATACAATTTGATGGCGTTCTAAGTTGCATCAGTTCTGCAAACCAACAAATTGTAGCATGGTGGCTAGATGTATGTGTAAATGGGCGAGATTTATTTCAAATTTGAATTTTCCTCCATTTCTTGGAAGCCTCAAATCACTTGGAACTCCATTTCGAGCACCTCATTGTTGGATTTCTCAAGAACATGGTGAGGGTCTTCTACTATGCATCATCAACGACATGTTCTTAGAATGAAAAATGGATGTGGGTAATAGGTTGGGAATACCCAAGATGCAGTTCTGTAATGTTGGGACTTATGACATCTCTTTCTATTACTCCCTCTGCACTCATCTTCCTCATACCAAGACCATCAACAACGAGTTTGTTTTTCTCGACATTTTGTACATTACAATGCATTGATCTCAACTTTCCCCATACATAAAAAGGGCCACAAGATCTGATCCTTGGATCTTGGTCCTCAATCTCTAGATATCTTACAACGTGCATAGTTGGGAATTGATCTATAATACCTTCTAAGAGATGGAGCATAACTGATCCGTATTTCATGAGCAGAATGAAATGAACACAGATTATTATCAAAATATACTTAACATGGAATAACATATATACAATAAAACTGGTTTCTATTCAATAAGGAAATAAGTTGAAACTGTAAAATGCAGCGGAAAACAAGCTTGCTAGAATGGCGACAACTTATCTTTGAGAAGAGATGTGACGGTTGCGTTCATTCGCAAGGAAATGATTATAATGAGGCTCTGAAGACCTTTTTACAATAAACAGTAATGTCAAAAACCCTATACATCCAAAAACCTAACCCTAGGAGATGAAGCGCCAAAAGTCATGTGGGTCCCGTTTGGGTAAGTTAGTACATCAACTTCATGGGGTCGTAACTTTTGCATACGATCTCCTTTTTAGGCACACGATAGCCTATTAGAAAGGTCTATTCAATGAATACACATTTTTCTGTCAGACTTTGACTCCATATAATGTGTAACTGTGGCGAGCCTTAAAAACGTTGTTTAGGGCCTCAAAACGGCCCCAGAAATCAAGGACCCAAAAACTAGGAAAAAACTCCCAAACTGGAAAACTGCCAAAATGAGCCAGTTGGAATAGGTGGGAGGCCACTAATATCCATATGGATCAATAACATTCTCCAACACATGAGAAAATCCTTTGGTAGGTAGGTTTGGGCAGTCAGACTAGTTCTACCCTCTTCATTTCCTTCAAACACAATGCTCAATTCGGATTCTAGAATATGCAATAGCATGCTTATAGTGGATCGATTCCTAGATGCCCTCCTACGTGCTCTATGTTTCATTTAGAAGCCAGAATTCAATATCATCTTCACACATGAAGGAGATACCATTGAGGCTGGAATCAAGCCGAAAGCCTTTATACTATGCGATGCTACGCGATCCGTTACATCCAAAAGATTAGTCTCGATTGCATTCTTAGATCGATATTCATATGTCCGCAACAACTCATAAGAAAACTATCCAATTTGAACGCTACTTAGTACTACACTAATTATTTAAATATTTTACCAGTGATATGGAACATCAAACGTTTACTTTACTTAGCTGGAGCTAAGAATGAAAAGAGGCATGAAATGTCACTAAAAACAAGGTTGCACGGCAGCGGAGTCCCTGCCAGGTTGGGATGGGAGTGAATGCAACCTAGTATAGACACGTGGCTAGAAAGTTGAAATACATTGAAATACTTTTATACATAGGAAATATGTACTTTTGTAATGGATCCGGGGTTGTCGGGCTGGCGATATACAAAAAACACCGACAGTTCTGTGATACAAAAATTGGGCCTCTGATGTTCTCTGCGATACAGAAATGGAGGAGTGCAGTTGTGGACTATAGAAATTAATCACAAATAAAAAAATTATACATACAAAATATGTACTTGTATAAAGTAGATATTTAGTTTTATACATATGAAATTTCTACTTTTATAAAGTATGGGAAAGAGATTTTATAGAGGATGCAGGGAGCCCTCATTGCATACTTAGCCAGTTTCTAGATCGTGGGTTCTCGAGCTAGCAGGTTCAAAATTGGGCCTCTAATGTTCCGTGGCCTACAAATAGCACCAACAGTTCCACGATATACAAAATGATAGGCAGAGTTTAGTTTGCTTTAAAACTAAGGCTCTTCTTGGATAGAAATATATAGCATTACCGAATTAGTTTTCTTTGCACACGTTTTATGGAGCATGCAGGGAGCGGTCATTCCATACTGCGCTAGTTTTTGGATCGCGGGCATTGTCAAATCAGTTTTCTTTGTAATTTATCAAAAAATAATAATGTTTGTTACATGTTTCTGGAAATTGGCGGGTTCAAAATCGAGTCTCTGATGTTTTGTGGCCTACAAATAGCACCGACAGTTCCGCAATATACAAAATGACAGGCGAAGTTACGGCCTATAGAAATTTACAAAAAATTAATGCCTATTATACAATAGAATAGTAATAACGTTTTCCCGAATTAGCTTGCTTTAAAACTAAGGCTTTTCTTGGACAAAAAAGATATAGCTTTTCCGAATTAGTTTTCTTTGTACATTTTTTATAGAGCATGTAGGGAGGGGTCATTGCAAATGATCTCCCAATTTGCAAGATGCTCTTCGACTCGCAAATTTCATTGAAACCAGGAAAATTTTCACAGGAAGATGTACATAGCGCAACAAAAAACATGAATTTGCATTGTGGTCTCAACAACATAAATTCCTTATCATCTATTCATCTTGTATTCATTGCAATGACATCAACAAACGATGGCTCTCCATAAACATCAATATCTAAATTAAATTAAAGGCAATCAAAATTTGTTGTGACTTTAAGTAATTAAAGCGTAAATTGCAAACTATGGAAGTTCCTAGGCTGCAAGATGTATATGACAGAACAATGGACATATTTGTTTAATACCGCAAACACAAACATAACTGCCTAAGCTTTGTCGAAGAGGAAGTTTTTTGTATTTTGAGTAGCAAAAGAATCGCTACAAGAAAGTTATCACTAAAGTGGAGTGATAAAAGCAGGATCAACAAATTGCTACAAGAAGTAAAGCGATAAAGGCAAGATCGAAAGATCGTTGCAAGAAGTGAATTGATAAAAAAGTATCGCTGGGATGCAACGATAAACACAAGGAAGTCGCAGAGGACTTGTAATTTGGATTAAATACAAGAAGAATCGGGCTATCACTATTGCAAGAAGAATATCTGAAGATTATTTAAAGCAAGAAAGGATCGATAGATCGTGTGATGGTGTGGAGCGATAAACCCAAGAGAAATTAAGCAAGACAAGGAAATGTGGAGAAGAATATGTGAAACCAAGAATTAGAAGAAGAAAGCATCGACAAATCGTGTGCATCGACAAAATAAAGGATCAACATAATCGATGAATGAGTCACAAAGTCAACAAGAAGAATTTGTTGTAAGAAAGGGTCATGTAGGTAGCAAGAATAAATCGTTGCCATATAGTCAACAAGAAGCGTGGAGTGAAAAAGACAAGAAAGTCGAGGAACCACTGGGTGAAAAGATCCCAAGTGAAGAAAGGTTAGTCGTAAGAAATATTAGATTTGGATCGTAATACTAGTCAGGAAGTCCACAAGAAAGGTCTCCAGTAGTGAGATCGAGGATTTTTGTGGTCCATTGAAGATGGCACAGAGACTATCTGCAACAAAAAGTTTTGGTATGACAATATTTTAGAGTCACTAGCAAATATAAGAATCCACTATGAAGTGGTGGAGAGAAGGAATCCACTATGAAGTGATGGAGATAAGGCATCAACAAGAGATCGCGTGGAAAATTGAGGCCGACCGCGTGGGAAATCGAGCAAGATGACAACCCAAGTGATGAAATGTTGTACTTGACATGAAATTTTGTAAAGAGGGGGTGAATGATTGGTTGTACCTGACACCCCATAGAATTTTGGTCCTAGTTGTAAAAGTCTAGCCATAGGCAAGTTGATTTCCCCAGGTTTTCTGTAAGCCCTCTTATTCAAGCCTACATGTAGTGGCATTGTGCATGGAGTATCCCTCTCATGCATAGAGAGGATGTGGCATCAATTTGCGAAATTAACCACTTGGTAGGTATGAGGGTGGTAGGTGTACTTGTATGTAGCTAGATGTTGAATCAAAGAAGTTGAATCTTCAATTAAGGAGGGGAATATGAGATGGAGTAATCTTAGAATGTGAGATTATTAGGAGATGAAGAAATGTCAGAATGTGAGATGGTTAGGACCAAATTATGATTAACGGGGAGTCTAATGTGTTTATGAACCATGTATGTAAAAAGGATTCCTAGAGAACTGGCGAGTACCCATGTATCTCGGTAGATGGATTTCTTTTTATATGGACATCTATGTTTTCTGCGGGTACAATAGGAAAGAAGAAGCAAGTTCAAAGATGAAGCCCATAGTGAAGAAAACCTGGACAAAAGAAGGTTGGTGAAAATGTTGAGACAACAATGAAAAATTGCAAGGTAGTGTTGAGATAGCAATAAAAAATTGCAAGGAAACACCCACACCTATATCAATAAGAAATGATTTGCAGAACCATGTAAATCACAAGACCATTTGGGTGACATATTCCCAAATCCATTGACAATGCTTTTGAATTTTTATAGGAATAATTTAAGAGTGATACATCTTGAAGCATTCAATGGATGTAATTAAGGGGGAGTGTTATAATAATGTAATTACATCTCTAATTAATCTGTCTATGGTTACAAGGAGTTGGCTAGTTATACTAGTATCATGTAACTTCTTTTTAACTATACTTTTATCTTAATATACAATACAATTTGATGGTGTTCTAAGTTGCATCAGTTCTGCAAACCAACAAATTGTAGCATGGTCGATGGATGTATGAGTAAATGGGCGGGATTTATTTCAAATTTGAATTTTCCTCTGTTTCTTGGAAGCCTCAAATCACTTGGAACCCCATTTCGAGCACCTCATTGTTGGATTTCTCAAGAACATGGTGAGGGTCTTCTACTATGCATCATCAATGACATGCTCTTGGAATGCAAAATGGATGTGGGTAATAGGTTGGGAGTACCCAGGATGCAGTTCTGTAATGTTGGGACTTATGACATTTCTTTCTCTTACTCCCTCTGCACTCATCTTCCTCACACCAAGACCATCAACAACGAGTTTGTTTTTCTCAACATTTCGTACATTACAATGCATTGATCTCAGCTTTCCCCATACATAAAAATGGCCACAAGATCTGATCCTTGGATCTTGATCCTCAATCTCTAGATATCTTACAATGTGCATAGTTGGGAGTCGATCTATAATACCTTCGAAGAGATAGAGCATAACTGATCCGTATTTCATGAGCAGAACGAAATGAACACAGATTATTATCAAAATATACTTAACACGGAATAACATATATACAATAAAACTGGTTTCTATTCAATAAGGAAATAAGTTGAAACTGTAAAATGCAGCGGAAAACAAGCTTGCTAGAATGGCGACAACTTATCTTTGAGAAGAGATGTGATGGTTGCACTCATTCACAAGAACATGATTACAATGAGGCTTTGAAGACCTTTTTACAATAAACAATAATGTCAAAAACCCTATACATCCAAAAACCTAAGCCTAGGAGATGAAGCGCCAAAAGTCATGTGGGCCCCGTTTGGGTAAGTTAGTACATCAACTTCCCGGGGTCATAACTTTTGCATACGATCTCCTTTTTAGGCACACGATAGCCTATTGGAAAGGTCTATTTGAGGAATACACATGTTTCCATCAAACTTTGACTCCATATTATGCCTAACTATGGTGAGCCCTAAAAACGTTGTTTAGGGCCTCAAAACGGCCCCAGAAATCAGGGACCCAAAAAATAGGAAAAAACTGCCAAACTGGAAAACTGCCAAAACGAGCCAGTTGGAATAGGTGGGAGGCCACTAATATCCATATGGATCAATAACATTCTCCAACACATGAGAAAATCCTTTGGTAGGTAGGTTTGGGCTGTTAGACTAGTCCTACCCTCTTCATTTCCTTCAAACACAGTTCTCAATTCAGATTTTGGAATATGCAATAGCATGCTTATAGTGGATCGATTCCTAGATGCCCTCCTATGTTCTCTATGTTTCATTTGGAAGCCAGCATTCGATATCATCTTCACACATGAAGGAGCTACCATTGATGTTGGAAATATGGCTACAACAGAGATGACGCAGATGATCAAGGCGCAGATGATCAAGGTTGTCATTGATGGCAATCGATTGTTTATGAAGAACAGATGCTGAAACATGCTGCAACACAAATGCAAACACAGACGTTGAAAAACAGT
>JASDQU010244791.1:111471-121521 GCA_032191745.1 Picea mariana | reverse complement strand
AAAACACATGACTTAGAAAAATTTTGAACTCTTTTTTTTTTTTTTAAGAAGGATGATATATCACATGAAAATAAATTTTGTTGTGATGCGATGTATCACACCAAAATACATCGTACAAAAAAAAAGTTTAAAGAAAGTCCATGATAAAGAAATGATGAGTTATCATGATAAAATAAAGTTTCTCGTGACATGATAAAGGAAGGAGAGTCTCCTTTATCATGTGAAAATAATTTTTGTGTGACACGACATATCGCACCATAAAAATCTGTGGCATGATACATTACAAGGGAAAAGAAGTAAAATTTGGAGATATGATATGTCCCAAGAATATGATTTTCAAAATGTGATAAATTATTTTACGGGAAGATAAAAATTATGTGACACAATGTACAAGAAGAAAAAATAAGATTTAATGTTGTGTTTTCTCTATAATTTAGATATTTTATATTTTTTAATATTTCAATGAATATTCAAAAAATTAAAGTAATATTATACTTAAAACAATTTATATATAATAATATATTATTTTAAAAATATTAAATGTGTTTGACTAATATTAAATAATTTTTCTATTAAAGTTTACTCATTAAAATTATAAATCAACATATTATAAGTCAATTGTGTGTCAACAAATTATACTATTCATATTTATAACAATGACATCAAATCTCTACTACTTAGAAAGTTTACAACCATTAAATTTATTAGTATTAACGTTGTTTCCATCAAATTTATATTATTTAAAAAAAATAAATTCAGGACTATAAATTACAACATGTACTTGTACAAAATAAATGGACAAACATTGTTTGATTAGTTATATGTAAATTTAATTGTGTTATGAATAATTGGATGAAAAACATCATTAAACTTATAAGTTATATTTATATAAAATAACTATAAAGAAATGAAATGAGGAAACCTATTTTATTTTGTATACTCTACTTTTCTCAAAGTAAAAAGAAGAAACATTCATAAATAGAGGATAGATTTTTAGGGTTCAAGAGTGAATTGCAGGCAATGAAGGATAGGATTCAAGAAATGAAAAAACATATACAATCAGCCCAAGAAGGAGAGGGAGAGGTTGAAGAAAATCGCAACTTGAGAGATAAGATTAAAAAGATAGAATAAAAACTAACCAACAATTTGACCCTCAGTAATCTGGAAAACAAATTGGATATCAAACCCATCAAAGAGGAAATGAATAATCTAATCGAATTGGACCATGAGCATAATAAAAGAGCATTGAACCTCATAATTTTTGGTATAAAAGGACAACAAGAGGAGGATACGCTAGCAATAGTAAAAGAAGAATCAAATAATAAATCATAAATTGGTACAACTTACCTCATATAAGAAAAGAGGCTATGAAAAATAATTGATCACAAAGATAGGTTGATCTGTGTCAAGTAAGTTGTAATGACCATAAATATAGCATACTCAGTAAATCTTCAAGCTTAAAAGGGTCAGGAATATTTATAAATGAAGACCTCATTCTCGAAGACCAAGCTAAATTAAAGAAGGAAGTTCAAAAGGTAAAAGAAGCCAAGAAAGAAGGAAAATGGGCAATAATTAGGAATCGAAAAGTTATTGTTAGGGATAGAGACTAGAAGGATAATAATAAATAGGAATTTGGGACACTCGAGATCCTTTTTTGGAACTGTCGTGGCTTTCCATGGCACAAAGGTCCTATGATAAGTTGGATCCCGAGTGATATTGATATTATTTGCCTAGTTGAAACTTGGGAGCATGAAGAGTTTAAGGTCCCTAACATAGAAGGATTTGTCTTGTGGTCAGCATGGAACAAAAAGTCCCATCGTAGAGGGATAGGAGGCATAGCTTGTTATATTAGAAACTAAATTTCTCCTCACATTCAACTTCATAAGATCAACTCTCTCAATCAGCACATTTGGATAGAAATTTCAGACACCAATGCTAAGAAGATGCATATAGCAATTTGTTATTTTGCACCTATTAATTCTACCTTTTATTAGAAAAACTATATAGATAGAAATTGTCCCTATAATAATTTAGAACAAGATATTTAATATTCTCTTGCTAGGAGAATTTAATGATAGGACTACAACTAAACAAACTAATCTTTTAAGTATTGATTCCAACCATAATCCTTTATGTCTAGATGAGGATATTGTTTTATCTAATAGCTACAAAAGAAGATCTGAAGACCTAACTGAGTATTTGCTTAGTACTGAGTTAGTCAAGCTTTGCATCTCTCAAGACCTAATAATTTGCAATGGAGAAATGAAGTGGCCAAACTCCAACCATATGACTTGTATTCATGGGCTAGGTAGTAGTGTCGTAGATTATGTGATATCTGATATCTTTGTTTCCAACCAAATAGAAACTTTTGACCTTTTAAATGACCATGAACCTGACTCTGATCATAAACCTTTAACCCTAACTCTAAACTTTTCCATGCACAGGAGCACCATTGAAGAGAATTCTGATAATCAAAGGAAATTGCGCTTTGAAAAAAGTAAAGTTGACCTTTTCTTAAAGGATTTAAATAGTAAATTACATCTCCTAACTTATAAGGACAACATTGAATAACTCTATCATAATTTTACAACTACCCTTTCCACTTCTATTAACAAGTTCTGTTTCGAGGTGTCCTGTAAAAAGAATAATATAATGACCAACCCTTGGTATGATAAAGAATGTAAAATTGCTAGGAAATCCATTAGGGATTCTTCTAATGAGTCCTTAAAACTCGATAACATCAATACGTAGAAATCCCTAATTAAAAGGAAAAAAAAGGTACTATATCAATAAAAGGCAAGAACAACTTTCACAACTATCTAAGATGGATCCTAAGAAATTCTGGCGCCAAATTCCAAACCGAAATACTCAAGAAAATAATATGATTCCCTTAAGGGACTGGAATTCCTACCTTAAAAGTATTTACGAGTTCCCTAATGCCATGGACACCATTTCTATTATCCCTACACAGTATGAAGTTTTTTCTTTAGATGACATAGATTTTGGGGTTAAGAAACTCGAAAATGGGAAAGCTAAGGACATTGAGGATACCAAGCTGAAATTTTTAAAATCGGAGGGCCTATCCTTATCCCTCACATACACAAGCTCTTCAATTTAGCAGTCAAGAAGGGATTCCCTAAACCCTGGAGGTAAAGCCTCATTGTTCATATTTTTAAAAATGAGGATATAAGCATTCCCTCTAATTATAGGACCATTATGATCAGCCTGATTTTAGCCAAGCTTTATGGAATTATTTTGGAAAAGAAGATTAGCCTTTGGCTAGAAAGTCACATTAAAAGAGCTAAAGGCCAGGCCAAGCTTAGGAGATATCATTCAATTGTGAACCATCTTGTTACCTTTAGGATCATTGCAGAGGAGTTCCGCAATACTAAAACCAATCTTTTTTGCTTTTTTGTTTTACTTTAGAAAAGATTTTGACATGGTTCCTAGGAAAAACCTTTGGAATAAGTTGGAAGAGATAAAAGTGCCTCTTGAGTTGAGGGTTGTTGCAATAAGGATGTATGAGAATGTTAGTGCTAAGTTTAAAAAAAATGAGGGTTGGTCGAAAGAGATTAACTGCAATATTTGAGTCAAACACAGTTGTCCCTTGTCCCCTACCCTTTTTGGCATATACATTGACAAGTTAGAATATTGCTTGGAAAATGCAAGTTGTGTCAACCCTACTCTCCCTGGTATAGTCATCAATCTTCTTGTTTATGCCAATGATATCGTTCTTATGGATAGGAGTCCCCATGATGTTGAAAACCAACTAAGATTCCTCAAGGATTTTTTCTCCAATATGGGTATGACTGTTAACATTGATAAGACTAAGGTCATGATTATTAAATTCAATAATATCACTTATGATACCTTCATATATGACAACAACAACTTGGAGGAAGTGAATTCATACAAATATATTGGAATTGATATTCACCACAAGCTAAACTGAAATTATAGCATTGAGAAAAGGATTATTAGGGGATGTAAAGCTTATTATGGGCTTGAAAACAATTGTAAATCAACCGATCTTTGGATTTGGGATAAGAAGAAACTCCTCTTTGAGACTCTCGTTACACTTGTTATTATTTATGGATGTGAAGTCTGGGCTTGTAGTATCTCTCATGAATTCTATAGAAAGATAGAGAAAATACAAAAGATTTTTATAACCTATAATCTCAAAATTAAAGGAAATACGCCCTATCCCATCCTCCTCTTAGAAACAATCCACTCCCCCATTGAGAGCACGACTATGACTAGATACTTAATGTATAAGAACAAGTTAAATAACATGGAAGACAAGAGGCTTCCTAAAATTTCTTCAAAATCGAGTTGTAACCACCAACAACTCAAGCGAGGAGGGCATAAAGATGCCCGATCTTGGATAAACTATTGGGGAATCATGGAAGACACCATTTTGCAGAATAAAGATACTATTAAAAATATCATCAAATCAAAGTTTGAGAAAATGTGGTGTGATAAGAGGAAAAAAGAAAATTAAGGTATTATAAGGATGTAATCAACCCTAATCTAGAAGATCAAAATGATCCATCTATTTTGACAAGTGTAAAGAAAAAAATAAGCATTGCAAAGATAAGAACAAATTCTCACGAGCTCCATAGTGAAACTGGGAGTTGGTTAATTCTTAAAACACCCTGGGATGAAATAGTGCGTCACCTTTGTGACACTAAGAAGGTTGAAGATGAAAATCACTTTCTCTTAGATTGTCTAGCCTATACCCAAATTAGATCTAATTTTCAAAATATTTGTCACTACCAACCTTCCTAACCTCTTAACTCAACAAAACTATGGTGATCTTGGAAAGCTTTTCTTAATTCTTTTCGAGCACAGAAACAAAATTCTAAAGAATTGCAAGTAATCACTTACCCTCTTAAGGTACGATAGACCAATTCGGTCTTAGTGGACGTTAATAATCTTCATCTTCATCTTCACTATCTACTCGTGATCAACTTAAACAAACCCATTATATGAAATAGAATTTGTTTTACTTTCTTATATGTTTATATGCTTCCAATATAAACATAACATTATAAATTGATAACATTAAGTATCATAAAAAACCAATTGAGATAATAAGATTTTAGATTGTTCATGAATCATCTTTAATACCTTCCTTTTGTTTCTCTCTCAAGTATGGTATTCAAATGAATGGATTAGGGAAATAATAGTTTGTCTAATCATCCTTCCATAATAAATATAACAAGTATAATATTACTTTTATCCCATAGCCTGAGTGGGTTTAATGGTTAAGAACATGTTTTTCCTCTTAAGAGGTCAGAGGTTCAAATCCAGAGGGGGGTAGGGTATGTATACCTTCATAGACTTTACCAGTCAAATCGTTGGACGGAGGGGGGTCCCTTGTCCCACAAACAAGGGGGTCTCATATACCAATTTGATGTGTTGGCTTGGTCGTGACCTTAAAAATAGATTATTATTATTATTATCATAAATAGACTTTACATTATTTTTTGATATTAATATTAAATAATAATAATTGATTGAAAATGATAAAAAAACAAAGATAAAATTATTTTTTTTACTAATTGAAATTGAAGAAAAACAATAAAAAAATAAATATTAAAAAATCAATTCAATTTCATTAAGAAAAATTTAAGAAAAATCATCAAAAATAAATTATTTTTCAAATCAACTTTAAAATGTTATAATAAAAAATCAATTCAATTTCATTAATAAAAATTTAAGAAAAATCATCAAAAATAAATTGTTTTTCAAATCAACTTAAAAATGTTATAATTTTGTAAGAGATCAATTCAAAATTACCTTTATTTATTTTTAATAAATTGATAATGAAAAAAAAACATCACTCAATATTCTTTAATAATAAAAATTAAAGAAACAATATAAAAACTCTAATATTCTTTAATAATAAAAATTAAAGAAAAAATATAAAAAATAAGAGTTTTTATTGAAGAAAAAAAATTTAACCCCATTTTTAATAAATTGATAATTAAAAAAAACATATCAATATTTTTTAATCAATAAAAATGAAAGAAAAAATAAAAAAAAATAAATTAGTTTTTAATGAAGGAAAATTATTAAAATTAAAATAGTTTATATTTATAAACAAAATGATATGTATGCATATAAAAATAAATAATATTTTCTTTCTTCATGGGTAAGAAGTTAAATTGAAATCAAGGGTAGTATATGGTTTATGTATGTAATTAAGGTTAGCTTTTGCTAAAAAGCACATGGTTTCATTGAAGGTAGCTTGAGTGATGACCACAAGGGATATTAGGTTTTTGTAAATATTATCTAGGCTTATACCACCTTTTGGTTTTGGAGTAAAACCTAAAACTTATTCTAATTGGCTAAGAGCTCGTCTTCCTCGAACCCAAGGAAACATGTTAAGAACCCAAGACGTAGAGGTCTCTGGTAGGAGTGAAATTTCATCCCCTTATGAACCACTAGCAAGTCATTTCAAGTAACACAAGTCTATCCCCTTATGGATCACTAACAAGCCATTTCAAGTAACACAAGTCTATCCCCTTATGGATCACTAACACGCCATTTCAAGTAGCACAATTTTCCTTAAATAATAATGATTTAAATCAACATGCATTCATAGATAATAGCTAATAATGACTATTCTCATGAAGCGTTGACAACTAAATTATGATAAATTTTGACACTTTAAAAAAAATTATTTAAAAAAAAACTTTACTTATATAAATGACACAATGTAGATAATAGTTAATAATGACTATTCTTATAAAAAAAATTGACAACTAAATTATAATAATTTTTCACATCTTAAATTTTGTTTATACCTAACGTGAAAATATATACATATACAAATGCCACAAAAAAGTGTCACATCTCATATGGACAGTGGTTTACATGTGTGGAATCTATCATTCAACAATGATGAGTGACACAGATGTCACATATCCACTTTCACTCTAAGTCCTTTCTCCTTTACCGCTTGTCAAATCATAATCCCACTTCTTTTTTTTTAGGAAAAAAAGCGTAAATTTTATTCATATTTTGATAAAACTTACATTCTGAAGAAAGCATGAAAACCCATGCCTTTTGTCCAACACAAAGAGAGGGGTTCCCATATGGAGTCACCCAGTCTCACTGGCACAAAACTGAGCAAAAATTGTGATAATCTGGTATATGAAGCAAAAATTGCAGAACGTTGCATAGACTAGATAAAAAATATATGCAATAAGAGAGGAAATAAACAAATCTCCTCTGAGTTGAAGTAAACTATAGAATATATATTAGTTTAGAAATAAGTTGCATGAACATGACATCAAAATCAAAACTAGGCAAGAGAGTAACTCACCAATACAATCCATCTAACGGATCCACAGAGTTCCATGCATGCAATGAGTGTGCAGAAAATACTGAGAGATATATGATTGTTAATGATGATAATTAGTAGGACTGACTCGACCATTTTCTTCAATAAATGGTTTGTGGTAATAAGCAAAATCAGACCCATCTCTGGTCTCTAAAATGTGCCATTTCCCATGAAGCAAGAGAAGACCCTTCTTAGAGAGTTGGTCGAAGTCTTCATTTCTTTCCCTATAGACATGCGGATGGAGAAATTTGTATAAGTATCCAAGATTATAAAAATTTTTGAAAGAAGAGGCTAGAGTCTAATGGTGTCACACTTTTGAATTTTTCTTATCCAATTGATGATCACCATTGAGTCTCTGAAAAGTTGAAGATTGTTAATCCCTTTTTCCCCAACAAAGGTAAGTAGCATTTTTAGGCCCATGAGCTCAGCATAATGTTGGTTCCCAACCCTAGACCCAATTTGAGCTTAAAACAATGAGACTCTAATATGAAAATCACTACTCCGCCCCCACATTGAGAGCCTTCATTTTGTGAGGTACCATCAAATAAATCCCAAGGCCTCGATCGGTCTATCTGTTCTTCTACCTGTTCTTCCGTTAATTGTCTTGGTTGAGTGGCCTCTTTTTCTTATGGGAAAAATGATAGGATGATAAGGCTTTGGGAAGCTGTGTGTTCAGGGATGGATGCTTTATCCTTGAAAATAGAAGAGTTTTGGGCCAACCTGATACCCAAGTTAATAACCAGAGGTAAATCTCTTATGTTAATGTTTTTGCGCTCCTGCAGCCAAGAATTCCAAGCCTCTTCAATGGATGTTCCTTGCCACTTACATTCCTGTTAGAGAGCCCTTGTGCACTTGGCCCAAGTTTGACAGGTGAAAGGACAAAAAAGGAACAAGTGTAGACTAGTTTCCTCTGCACCTTTACATAAGGAACACCAACCTGGGCATTCTAGGCCTCTCCGCTTCATTCTATCCTAGGTTGGGACCTTTGAATTGATCAAAAACCACTGGAAGAGGTGTGCCTTTCCATATCCCTTTCCACCATCAGTTTGTATCCATGTGTAAGAGATCTAAATGAATTTGAGTGTATCCTGCTTTTGGGGTGTACAGTTTGAAGGGACTATGTTGCCAAACTAACTCATATTCTTTATCAGTAAGCCATATATGGCCTACTTTTAGAGATCTGGTATACAAATTCCAAGCCTCAAAAAAATCATCGTCCAACCCCAACTACATATCCCCATTCCATTCTTTCCCCCATACTGTGGTTCTAGTCCTATCTGCAACTTGATCCAGATGAATAAATCCCGTGTCATGGAGAGCTTCAACGATGGGCTATGGAAGTAGATGAGACCTATTGCTGCCAGGCCATGGGTCCTAGACGATTTTGAATTTTGAGCCTCTTCCCACTCTCCAAGATAGACCTTGACTGATGAATTGGAAATATTTTAATAAAGCTTTCCAAATAATTGTGCAATTTTGGGTCTCCTTGTTCGGCCTTTTGATCCAATCTAGCATGGAATCTGGGCTGATATATTTTTTGGTGAACCACTTTTGTCTTGAGACTTCTAATGGTAATCAATCTCCACCCTACCTTGGATACAAGATATTTTGAAAAATTGTGAATTTTTTTTAGACCCCATCCCCCTAGGAGTTTTGGGGTTGCCATCTTTCCCATTTTATCCAGGGCATTAAAAAACTTTCCTTTTGACTAGCCCAAAGGAATCTGAAACATAGTCTCCTGAGTTTTTCCAAAATTCCTTTAGGGACCCAGGAAAGTGAGACCTAGTAGACTGGTATGGCTTCCAAAACTATCTTTACTAAGATCAATCTCCCAACTCTAGAGAGCCATCTGAAGCTCCAAGATTTCAATCTCTTTTCCGGTTTGGTTATTAGCCAGACCCAATCAACTTTCTTGTAGTTGTTAGGTTTTAGATGGAACCCGAGATATTTTATCCCTTCATCAAAAGGCTTCACATCAAAAGGATAAATATTCTTGTATACTCCTACCGCCTGATCCTCCATAAGCTGAAAAGAAATGGTGGATTTTTTACCATTGATTTGCATACCTGTGACTCGACTGAAAAGGTCTAGTATACTCTTTAAAATCTTCGTGTCTCTCCTCTATCCACTGTAGAAAATTAGCACATCATCCAAAAATAGTAGATGAGAGAGTCTAAGGGTATTGCGAGAAAGAGACCCCTTCAAAATCCCCTCTGCATTTTACTTCCAGTAAATCCTAACTGAGTCCTTCAGCTACCATCAAAAAAAGTAATGGGGACAGCGGGAAGCCTTGCCTAAGTCCTCTCTCTGCATTGAAAAAGGGCGAGGATGCACCATTTATGAGTACTACAAAGGACACTGACATAATAAAACTCATAATCCAGTTTGTACGGAAGAGTAAGAACTAAATGAGTTAACAACATCCTTATAAAAATCCAACTGACTCTGTCATAGGATTTTGAGAGATCTATTTTGAGGACATCCCCTTTGATTTTCCATGTCTTCAAGGTGTGTAAGGCCTCTTGGGAAACACCAATTGCCTCATGAATCCGCCTTCCTGCCAAAAATTTGAAATGTTCTTGTGAGATGGATTTTGAGAGGACCACTTTAAGCCTGCGACTGATAATGAGATTTATTTCCTACGTGAAAGATTTGTTTAGGAGGTTGTCCCAATACCTTGTGTGTTCTTGAGATGGGCC